>CAEFZX010026138.1:0-50230 GCA_903066825.1 Alfaro cultratus
TATATATATACTGTCCCAGTCCTGGTTTAAGCTCCCGCAACAGAGTCCGGTTGATACATTGATCAAACACTGACCTCTAGTGGTAAAATTCAAGTAGTTCACATTCACTGGTGAATTTTTTTTTACAGTTTTTTTTTTTTTTATGTCAGAATTAGTTTTACTAGCCAACTTTCTGGACCAAATAATAAATAGGATCACGATACGACGTTGCCTTCAGTGTACAAACATTTAAATATATAAATTTTTGTAAGAAATATGAGAGCATCTGTGATGGACACATTTAGTGATCCAGACCCACAGTTAGGAATTATTGTAGTCTGGCCTTTAGGGCCTCACAGTATTTATTATTTTTTATGTAGATTGCATGCTGAAAAAAGTTTTTTTTTTTAGAAATTTAAAAAATGCAAATGACATTTGCCATTACAAAACACTTAGACCCAGTGGAGTCTGGACCTTTAATCACTGCACTGCAGGAGAGCCATCAAGTTAAAAGCCTCTTAACAAATTTACATTTTTACAAAGAAAAAAATAAATAAATGAAACTACATTACTGGTCCAGCTGCCAAAAACAGATGACAAAGCAATCTTTCAGAAAGAGTTTTATACCCTTTAGACTTTATGCTGTCATAAATTCAGACAGTATAGAGTCTAAGAGAGACAACCAAAAACATATTTTCTTAGAACTTTAACAAGTTGTTGAGTCATTTAGTCCAGACTTTGAAAATAAGACTTTGTCAGCACTTGTACTCTGATTAAATTGGTTCCTCCTCTTTAGATTGTTGCAGGTTTTTTGCATTCCCATCAGCTATGAACATCTTCCATGTCCCTGTTGAACAAAAACATCCCCATAGCATAATGCTGCCACCACCATGTTCCAATAAGGATATGTTCGTTTTCATTATGAAGTGTTCACGGAACAGCTGTACTGAGACGGTTTCTATTTCATAATGAGACGACTGCTGGAGGGAATGGACTGCACTATTTTTTGCTTTGTTTCTAGCATTTCCATTCATCTCAGCAGCAGCGGTTTCAAGTCGTCGGTGATTCCTGGCGGTGAGAAGAGTCAGAATTGTCCCCGCCCCTCCGGGCTGCCCCACAGACAGCAGACAAGCAGCACACCCACCGCACCGCACCGCAGCGCACCGCGCGAGCGAGCGAGCGAGCGAGCCCAGCCGTCGGTAGCGGAGAAGATGGCAGAGCGGCAGCAACAGAAACACGAAGGCAGGGTAAAGATCGGCCATTACATCCTCGGCGACACACTCGGAGTGGGGACGTTCGGGAAAGTGAAGAGTTAAGTCATGTTTTCGTGTCACGTCAAACATAAATGTGTGCATTTGCTGCTGTCAGTCGGAGTAGTTAATGTTAGTGGCCCTGCCTCCTGTCGTAGCGTACCGTGTTGAACTTGACAGTAAGCAGTCAGCGTAACTCTACGTTTTTAGAGGCGGACTCGGACTGGGTTTTTGCGTAGAGGTCGCCTGCGAATTCGACCGCTTCAAAGTCAAGTTCTTTCACCGTTAACCTCTCGGTAGCCCCAGTTATCAGCTGTGGCGGGTGTAATAACACGAAGGGGAGCAGAGATTCAAAACCGCATTTTCACACCTTTACATTGTTGTGTTTAAAAAAAGGAACCTTTGTGTTGCGGTGGGATTTTTAATCAGGACTATGAAAGACGCATGAACCGTCCAGTTTGGTTGTAAGCCTAAAAATGTAGTTAACGGATTTTAAGGTAGCCGTGTACCTGGGGGTAGTTCAGTACACCGGGTTAGCTTTTGTTGTCAAGGCAAGAAAGCCATTCTCGTACGCTGAGTTGTGCTTCAAAAGCACATTGCTGGGTATTTATCTTCTCTCAGCTAGTTTTGGTTCTCTCACAATGACCTTGTGAGCTCTTTCACACTGAGACTGTAGCTTAAGTTATGTTTTAAGCTAACTCACCTTCAGCTATTTATACCATTTATCACAGCAGGTGAATCATAAAAAAGGATTTGTAGATAAATATTTTAATGCCGAATTGGAACAATTGTTGAAAAAAAGTTAATTGCATTTAATGTTTTATAAATGTATTATTTGTTTCATCTCTATAGGTAGGCGTCGACAGCTAAAAATACATAAATAAATAAAACATAAAAATAAAGTGTTGACAGTTGCCATAATATTATCAATTCACAGTTTGTGACTGAAAAGTCTGACACCCCTCAACAAAGACAGGATAAATAAGAGCCAAAACGTATCAAAAATCACTGAAGCCTTCCTGTAGTAATTGCATTAATTAAAATGTTAATTGGGGTCTGCCATAGAATTACATAAGGAAGGGCAGTAACTGCCTTGCAGCAAGGCACAAAACATAGTATGGTTTATTCACAATTTAATTGTCTTGCAGTTTTACTTTTAATCTGCTAAATTTATATTATCTTTACTCAACTGAATTATGACGTCATAGAAGAATGGATTTCTAGAGCTTTCTACATCTTGGGAAAAACAAAAACATTTGCCTAAACTTAGGTGAATTATTTATCCTTTTATTTGAAGCAACTTTAAATCCCATTGACTATTTTTTAAAAAAACAAAACCGGTCTGCTTTTCCATGTAGGTAAACTGAGATCTGATAGGATTTAATCTGTCGTCGATATCTCCCTCATCTTTTTTTTCCTCCAGTCGGCATTCAGGTCTTTATTATTTTAAAATTATTCAAAGCAGGTTGAGCTAGTTTTTTGTACATTGATATTTAATCTTGTATGAGTATTCATTATACAAAAAAAGGAGAAGAAAGTACATTCTGCTTTAAAGGAATAGAATGCAGGTTTCAACTTATTTCATATCTTTTTGTTTGTACCACTCCTGACTTGATTCCGCCCTGGGCGGTGAGCCTATTTCCCACATCAACAGTGCCATTGAGCCCAAAAAGTTTACACAGTTGCAGTTTCACAAATTATCTCATGTTGTTAAGCCCACACTCTGTGCTTAATTCTCCACATATTTATGAAACCGACGCCCTGCTTGTGTTTTTTCTGTTGCAGTCGGACAACATCAATTAACGGGCCACAAAGTCGCCGTGAAGATCCTCAACAGACAGAAGATCCGCAGTCTCGATGTTGTGGGGAAAATCAAGCGGGAGATCCAGAACCTCAAACTGTTCAGACACCCCCACATCATCAAGCTGTAAGTGGAGAGTGACAACAACACACTCCTCAGGCGAGTGTGAGAGCCTCTCTGCTGACAAGCAGCTGGCTTCAAACTTATCGGCACTCTATAACTGGCTGCGTTTAATGCGGGTATTGTGCTATGTTTTGTTGCCTGTTTATGGTGGCAGGGCTTCCTTGTTCCTGCGTGTTTACTATCGCGGTTCTGTACGGGTCATGCCTACAGGGTTCCCACGAGTCAGAACACACAAAGACAATAACATTACCTCTTTTGTAAACACACACAAACCCCCATGCGTGGGCCTATATGAAGTAATCTACTCCCCTTTTCCACTTCAAATCTCTGCTTAAGATGGTAGAGGTTTCTTGAAATCCTCACTTGCAAACCATTCGTTTTCTTTTTTAATCACCCAACAATTTCTGTGTTATTTTAAGCTGAGAGTCGGGTTTAGTCCACACTTTCACGCTGTTTGGTGGTGACAGATATGTGAGCGCTCAGGTCTTTTCCGGGAAAGCTGTGTGACTTAGACAGAGGCCTATATTTCCAGCATCTTCTACACAACAACAAGCAGACCAAAGCAAGGAGGACGACCCAACACGTTCCAGATGTTGGGATCACAGTGATTTTATTAACTTGACTTCATTGGTTTTTGAAAAGCTTTGCATGTTTACATAGAGGGGAAAGGATTGAGATTTAGTTTGGATGTATTCCCCCCATGGTACAGGGCCTGTATTTGTGAGATTGATCTTGCGGTGTAATAAAGCCGATCTTTATGAAAGGATTACCTGCACCAGTGGGGCTTTGCTGTTATTTTGTGTTCTCAGTCAAGTTGGGCACAAATTCTCTACTTATAAACAGAGTTTAGAGGCAAAGATGTGATTCAAATTGGAGTGAGCTCATCTTAACACATTGTGTTCTTGTTGCAGCTACCAGGTAATAAGTACACCAACAGATTTCTTCATGGTCATGGAGTATGTGTCTGGAGGCGAGCTGTTTGACTACATCTGCAAAAACGGAAGGGTAAAACATTACTTTCTGTCAACTGCTCTAACGTATAAATTAATATTCATAACCACGAGGTTAAATTACGAAGGAGATTTCTGAAGTGGGTTAAATAGTTTACTTTACAACAGTTTTGTTACATTTATTTAAAAACACTTATGAAGAATAAGTCTCAGTGACTCAGGCAAAAACCAGATTTTCGTGAACTGGACTCCAGTTTTTTGTAATAAGTCTGCATCTTCAAACTCAGCTCATATAGATGCAACATAATTTATATATTTATAAATTTCAGGAAAATATGTTCTATCTAAATATACTCCATTAGCATTTTATTTAGCTCTTTGTTACTCTTACCTGAATATTTTTTTTTTTTACTTTTTGAAACTGGACAAATATTTTACTGTAGAAATCCAAAAATACATTCTTTGAAAATATTGACTATATGTAGAGAGGAGATGATTAGCTGATTGCATTTTCTATCGGTTTATGTTGCACAGTCACTTTTAATGCCTCTTCTGTGACTCATATCTGACAAAAACAGCAACTTAAATGCAATAGTTATAATTGCTACAGAGCAATTAGGTCCAGGATAAACAACTACTCTTCAGATTTATATCCATTTTAAAATATGGATTTGTATGTACGGTACTTGTAAACTGAAGTATGTTTTTACTTTGTTTCAATTCACTCCATAGTTCTGTTAGGAATTTTCCTAAAAGTAGATTGTTGAGTATTTGAGCATAACTGGAGTTGATGAGGGAAAAACAGACTGATTTTGATCACTGGCCAATTTTCTTGTTGATTTCTAACAAAAAGGCAATTTTTCTCTCTTCTCAGAATAGTCAGGTGATGTCATGTTGATGTTTATCACATCTAATGCGCTGCCCCCCAGGGCCAGCAAGCAACTAATGCAGCTTTAACTATTTGCATGTCAACACTTTCAGTCTGTTTACGAATAAATCTTGGAATACAGCCACAAGATCAGACATGAATTTGTTACCGAAAGATTGTGGAGTTATTCTCTCAGTTCTCACGTCTAGAATCTTAGATGAAAAGAAAAACAGAAAATCAAGCCGAATTGCCTCACATCGTCTGATGCATTTTAATTCCCGCCGTGTCCCTTAGGTGGAGGACTCAGAAGCTTGCCGTCTTTTCCAGCAGATCATCTCAGCTGTGGACTACTGTCACAGGCACATGGTGGTCCACAGAGACCTCAAACCCGAGAACGTCCTGCTCGACGCCAACAAAAACGCCAAGATTGCCGACTTTGGTAAGGTCCTAAAGAAATACACCATAAAGCAGGGGCGTCCAAAGTGCACCCTGGTGTTTGATGTTCTATTTTTAGTTAGGGCAAAGTTGTCACAGACAAAGCAAAAAGTTTACAATAGAAAAAGTTAGCGAGAACACCAATTATTTGTCTTTAAATAACCAATTTTTTTCCATTTGCTTGTAAGAACCAAATCTATCTACTGACTTTTACTCCAAACTTAACTTTGTTGGCCTCAAATCTTCTTTTAATTGATTTATTAAACTTTGCTAATGCAAGCATTCACAAAGAGTGACCTACATCTTGATGTTGCAGCTCAGAAATGACTAAATTCTTTCTTGTTTTTTCAAACTAGAAATGTAGAAATTTGCAAACTTCTTTTAATAAGATATATTATTACCCTGCATATCAATGAAAAAAATCATAACTTATTTATAATAATTTACACTTCTCTTTCCAACAACAAGTCTGACTACTTTGTTTGTTTAATTAAAATGTTGCATAGTTAGTTTATTGATGAGTAGGCTAATTTTTTTGGCCGTCAAATTCTTTTAACTTGACGATTTAGGCCTAAGTGACCAAAAGTTTGGACACTCCTCTTTCATAACGGTTTAGGAAGAATATGTATCAGAGTTACTAAGTAAAAGTTTGATTAAGTCATTCAAATACGAATAACGACGTCGTCAAGAGTCCTGTTGGAGAATTAATTTTTCCGGTAGAAGACAGATTGGCTGATGAAATATGAGCAAGAAAGAAGGAAAATATTTTCTGACACAGGCGAGGGTCCTCGTGCGCAGCCAGACGTCCCTTAGCAACGGCCTGGTCTCATATCAAGTCTGGCAGGAAGCCTTGAGGCCCTGTGTCATCTGATAGGGAAGGAATCGGTGGGGGGTTTGAGGGTTACAGCGGGAGAAGTGTTTTGGCTTCGAGCTAAAAGACTCTGGTGAGCAGAGAGAGAGGGAGTGCTCAGGGACAGATAAAGTGAAGGTCAGCAAATCGCACCGTGTCTGATGTTTGGTGTTTGGCACAGGCTGTGTTAGTCAGAGAGAGGCTCATCCAATTAGAAGAGCTTTGTGTTTAGAGCTTAGACTCTTGGTGGGTGAAGGAGGATAAAGATCTCACAGTGTCCACAGTGTGTAACTCTGCCCTCGCTGTATGGCCGTATTCAATTTAGCCTGTCCGTATCGAAGGATTAAAGGCAATAATTTGATCACAGGGGGCTCTTTGGGTCTTTTCTGTTACTGTCAGAGTGATAAAAGACGGTTGTTAATGTGTGCTTGCCTTCTGATTGGCTTACAGGACTTTCAAACATGATGTCAGACGGAGAGTTCTTACGAACGAGCTGTGGGTCGCCCAACTACGCAGCTCCAGAGGTCATCTCAGGAAGGTGTGTGCTTATATTTGCAATCACATGAATAATTCAGATGGATGTTATTAGGTATTAGGCTTTCAGGAAACACCTTAGTCACCCCTCCTGTCTTTATACACTGCCTGAAAAATAGACGTAATGAAATAAGAAGAAGCATTGATTTATATAAATCTACAAAGCTCTAGTATTCTTTCCTGCCAAAGGAGAAGCCAATAGGTTTGCTTTTGGTGTTGGCTGCCTTTTGTTCCATTCTGGATCACGATAATAAAAAAAGAGATCACTTATCTAGGTTCATTTTGGATTTTTAGTCAAGTTATTCTTATACTGAATTGTCAGAGAGTTTTTGATCATTATCAAGCCTAATATTAGGCCCTTACCAATAATAAAAAAAAGTCAATTTCCTGCTTTTATTCTTGTCACAAGGTGCCTTGTTGTCCAATATAAAAAGTGCTGGGTTGTTTTGAAGAACCAGAAATGGGAAAAAAAAAAAAAAAAAGCTCATTGTTGTGAGAAAAATACAAATTGAAAGACATTTCAAAGCTGTTAAGATTTGGTTCTTTGAGCTCTCTTTGAAACAATGTTATGTTTTTGTCAAAATGAAACATAAAAAAATGAGGAGTGGCCCAGTACTTTCCCAGACTATCGCAAACAGACCAGTGAATAATGGGGCTGTCCAACCTTACAGAGTGACTTGTTTCATAGCAAGATATTATGTCTTTATATTTAATCTCAAGCCATTTTTAGCTTAATTTCACAGTTTACATCCATATTGTCACATTACAGGCTAAGTTTATTTTACTGGGATTTTATCTGACTGTCAAATTCAAAGTCATCCATCGTTGTGAAGAGGAAGGAATTATTTTATTTTTATATTTTCACAGCAAAAAATCTGGAGAAGTGTGGTGTGCATTTTCTCTCCCCTGTTAATGGAGTTCCCCTCTCTGTAATTTAATATCAGCATAAATAATTTTTCTACGTTCGATGTTGGGAACATAGACACCCGTTAAAGAAGATTCTCTAGTCAGATGAGACTAAAACTGAAATCTGGTAGTCTGCTAGAAGCTTCAGACAAAAACACAACTTTGTGTTTATGTGGACCTGTCAACGTGTGCATGTTGTATTTCAGCAAAACATATATATGTTTTAGTTAGAAGTGAGAAATGTGGCAGATTATCGCAGCTTTTACTCGACATCTTGCAGACGAACACAGTGAAAAGCGTTTTCATTCACGTTCCGATCTCTTTCAGGCTGTACGCAGGCCCAGAGGTGGACATCTGGAGCTGTGGAGTGATCCTGTACGCACTGCTGTGTGGCACTCTACCCTTTGACGATGAGCACGTCCCCACGTTGTTCAAGAAGATCAGAGGAGGAGTCTTCTACATCCCCGAGCACCTGAACCGCTCTGTGGCGTCGCTGCTCATGCTCATGCTGCAGGTGGATCCGCTTAAGAGAGCCACCATCAAAGACATCAGGTAACGAGTCGTGCTGTGTTCCGAGTCCAATCTAATCAGCTGTTTAACCATTTTGAGCCCCAAGGATTTGCTGCAAAGCCGGTTTGGTCCCAGTAGGGAACCAAACGGGCTCGGTGTATGTTGAAAACAACATTTCAACCTCTTTAAACCTGTCGCGCATAATGTTGCCCCTCCCCTGGTGGTAGTAAAAGTGAATACCCAAACAAAAAACACTTTTAACGCATTGTAATGACATGCCTTTAGGTAAATTTCTGCTAACACTATAGAAATACACACCTCTCTGGTACTTTGTCCTTTGGGGATGAAACTCTTACCACCTCTAATCACTTCTTCTGGAAACTTTAATCTTTCCTCTCATCTCGTCTTTTCGAGACGTTTTGGTTTCTAAAGAAACCAAAACTTTTTTTAGGCACTGCTTAGGTTTTCTGCTGTAGATTAATCTGGCCTCTGTGTTACACATGCTCTCTTTTTAGCGCTGGTAAAATAGTCTTTGGTAGTTAAATGCACTATTAATAGTGTGTCCTCTCTTCTGCTCGCTGCTCTTCAGTTTATCCCACAGGTTTACCAAAAGCTGTAGATCGGAAGATATTTTAGCTCATGCCTCTCTTCAATCTCTAGTCATCTCCAAATGACTGTTGAGAATCTTGTTACTTGAAAATCCCTACACCAAACACATGTTTTTGCAGCTCTTGTACATTAATTATTACTTTTGCACGTGGCCTTTCTTTGTTCCGTCAGGGAACACGAGTGGTTTAAGAAGGACCTGCCGGGCTATCTGTTCCCAGAGGATCCATCATACGATGCCACCGTTCTGGATGAAGAGGCGGTCAGGGAAGTGTGTGAGAAGTTTGAATGCACCGAGTCTGAAGTGGTCTCCAGTCTCTACAGCGGCGATCCACAGGTAACCAGAACCATGTCAGAAAATACGCAACAACTTCTTCTTCATGGGTCGAAACAGCAAATCATCTGACGATCATTTAGTCCTATTGTCTGCATCCTCTTCCCTAACACCAGAAAATGTTTGTGTGCAATATATTATTTAGAAACTTTCATGATTCTATAAATTGAAACTGATTTTCAAACAAAGTTAAACATTTCATTTCCAATTCTACCTCTGTGTTTGTAGGATCAGTTAGCAGTAGCTTATCACCTCATCATAGATAACCGACGCATCATGACCCAGGCCAGCGAGTTCTACCTGGCCTCCAGTCCTCCGCAGGGCTCCTTCATAGAAGAAGGCATGCCGCTGCCCCCTGGCGTCAAACCCCACCCAGAGAGGATGCCCCCGCTTCTGGCCGACAGCCCCAAATCCCGTTGTCCTCTGGATGCCCTGAACACAACCCGGCCCAAACCGCTCGCTGTGAAGAAAGCCAAATGGCACCTGGGGATCAGGAGTCAGAGCAGACCGTATGACATCATGGCTGAGGTGTACAGAGCCATGAAACAACTCAACTTTGACTGGAAGGTAACAGTGTTTTTTTTTGTTTTTTTTTGTAAGGTAAAGAATCGTAATGTAAACGTGCAGGTCTACATTTGGTTACTGTTTGGCAGGTGGTGAACCCGTATCATCTGCGTGTCTGCCGGAAGAATCCAGTAACGGGAAATCTGGTGAAAATGAGCCTGCAGCTCTACCAAGTTGATAACAGATCCTACCTCCTGGACTTCAAGAGCATCGATGGTAAGTGGTGAACATATTTCTTCTCAAAATGCAAAATTTACAGACAACATAATTTTTTAAACTTTTGAACAACTGATTGTCAAATAGATAGCATCTATAGTTGTTACTGAGACTTGATGACCCAAATATATTGCTCTGTGTTGCAGTTCTCTAACTGAGCTTTGGGTGTGGAAGTTAGATAAAAAAAAACATTCAGTTTTATTTGCAGCTCATCACAAGAAAATATCATGCTTTGACTTGTCCTTATTAAACCAACTGTCAGGTTTTTAGTAATATTTTGTCAGAAGAGGCAGTTTATACATAAATGAGCCTTTTCTTAAAATATCTGAACTGTATATATTAGATGAAGTGAGAACATGTAGTCAGAAATACCCATTCAAGGTGCTTTCTCTTTTAGCTCACACACTTTGAGGCTTGTTTCATAGGAATTCAATGATTTGTTACCTAATGCTTCTGCATTGTCGATCTGCCGTGACGTTACCCACAGACGACATCATGGAGGTGGTCGGCTTTAAATCTGGGTCGTCCACCCCTCAGCGGTCGGGCTCCACCGCCGGCCTCCACAGACCCCGACTGAGCATCGACTCGGCCAGCCCCGCCATCGACCTGCCCCAGCTCAGTTCCTCCCTGCCGGGCTCGTTGTCCGGCAGCTCCCCGCTGCTCGCCGCGCGTCAGGGCTCTCACACCATGGACTTCTTCGAAATGTGCGCCAGTCTCATCACCACGCTGGCTCGCTGAGAACCTGCTAAATCCCAAACTGCCTTGTTAGCCCGGAAGTCGGTGGGGGTGTTTGAGGGCTAATAGCTGCAAAATCTGAGATGTATCAATGAACTTGTGGAAGCCAGAGAAAAAGAAATCAAAATAAGGGAGAGGTCAGAATCACATCAGAGTCAGCACAGGTCGGGTTTACCGTCACAAATCCCCTCAGTCCTTTATCAGCTGCGTCAACATGTAACGACCGGACATCCTGCTGATTTGGCCTCAGACGCTGATCCGAGGTCAGTTCTGCCGCTTGTCTTACTGATTGCTGTTACAGCTGTTACAGCTGTGTCTGGAGGAACATTACTTCATAGATTTCAAGTTTTATAATGCTAGTACAGAAGCTTTTTGTTATCCATGTATATTTATATTTTATTGTAGATTGAAATATATACCAAAACGAATATTATTTAGATATCAGATTCATATTTATTTTTAGATTTTCTTTTTTAAACACTAGTTTTATTCTAAACATCTCCACTGAACGAATTATTGAATAATTTAACGAAATACGTCAGACAGTTGGATGCTACATTGATTTTTCTGCTTGAAACTGCCCTGCGCCGCACACACACTCGCAAGCCCACACGCCATCTGACCGCGACACACACCTGTGTCACTTCACCTGACGCTCAGCACACTCAAAGGCTCTGATAAAGGAAGCTGCCGCTCGGCTTGTCGGAGGCGCCTGAACAGAATTTCATTTTAGAAAAACACGGAGGCCTGTGACATCAGGAAGTCGGCGCTGAGCTGAATAACAACAGATGTGGCTCTGGAACGCTCCAGGGTTACAAACATCTTCGCTCTAACTTTACAAGCCGTGACTAAAACACTTGAATCGGAGTGAGGTGGTCAATCTGGAGATCAGCAACTCTGTGTGTGTGTGTTTTGTGAGATGGTGTGTTACTGCTGCAGGAGAGCAGAAGCCACAGAAACTTGCCCACAGATGCCTTAAAGAAAGCAACGCAGTGTTTATGTGAAAGTTTGATGTGTGCCGAAGGTCAGAGGGAGAGTTCGTCATGTGTTTTACATTTAAAGCCTGGAAGGTCAGAGATGCTGGAGTCAGAACAATTCAACCTCGATGTTATTGTGTACTGTTGCCATCTGAGCTGCTGTCTGCCCCGTTTGGTTCCTCTTGACTGTCCCGTCTGCACTTTCACCCTTTTCACTGGGCTCAGCAGTTCACTGCGCCACACTCCAGGAGTGCTCACAGATGTTACTGGATGGATTCTTTCAGATTTGTGATTCTAAGTACCGTCAGAGTGGTGGAGTTGTAATTAGCTTGAAAGGTGCTTCCTTAAATTAAGTTTTAACCACTTTTTTAATCACCTGAGGCTGTTTTAAATTTCAGTGCGATGATCTCAGACTGCAAAATGTTGTGGATCCCAGGAGAAACACTAAACCTTAAAATTGAAATATTGGTAGACAGCGGTGAATCTTTACAGTCTAATGTAACTAAGCAGAATTATTTGATCAGTCTACAGTAAGCCTATTTTAACCTTTTAACTGGAAATCATCAAAACCAGTAAAAGTTTCCCCTATTTTAATCATAAGCTATGAGATTCCAACTCCATCATCATTAGCTACATGCACAAAAGCTGGAGAAAAATCATCCAGGCTGCAATTCATTGGCCTTTTTTCCCCCTTTCTTGTGCGTCCACACCACACTCCTAGCCTGCCACCCTGGGTGGTGAGCAACATCCCCCGTCGCTAAATCTACCACTGCTGGAACAACTGACATGCTACCGCCCAACACTCGTCTACGTGATGTTGAAGGGTTCGAGTCTGGACCGCAGGACTGGGTCTAAAGTCCGTCCACTTTGAGTTTTAAAGGGAATGAAGACTTTCTGAAGCATTTTCTTTGAAACAGTGCAAGCTGTACTTTTTAATCCACTGCTGAAACCCTTTATTACTTGCACACCTGCACCATACATGCAGCTGTATAACACAGACTCTCCTCATAACACAGATTCTGTCTATAAATATGCATTGGCCCGCGGCACTGCTGCCCAAAAAAAAACATGGTGCACAAAATCTATGGAAGACGCTAAGGGTTCTACAGAAGAGATGGGTCGGATGTACACAAACTCTTCTCATATAACCAGTATTTACCAACAGGTGTAGCTCTCTACCTTTTACAGCTGCAGTGGCATGTTACTCATGAATCCTCAGCAACGTGCCAGCAGGCCTCAATTCAGATTTTACCAAAGGGAGAGTTTTCCACTGCAAAGCTGTCCTCTCTGTTTAGCTGTAGTTAAATGGTGACCTTAAACAACCCCGTCTATGTTGTGAGTGTTTGATGTGTGTGTGGGTACACATTACTTGCTGTTATCTTGTACAAAGGTGTTTTCTTCTGTGTGTGTGTGTGTGTGTGTGTGTGTGTGTGTGTGTGTGTGTGTGCTTGCTTGTCTTTCTCCATCTTTGTGTCTGAGATTGGGGTTTGGACCTTGTTATGCACTGCATGATATTACTGTTATGACTTGCACTTTAAGGAGTATTTATTAAAATAAAAATAAACATGCAAAAACAGCAATGTCGTTCTCAAGTGTCTTTCCACTACCGAGCTTTTACACACACATTTAAGTTTTTACATCGGTTTGTGAGGACGCATCAGAGGCACGTGACATGGACACCTGCAGAACCGTTAAATTATAGAAAAGAAAGCTGGATGTTGATGTTTTTATCCAAAAGTTAGACCTGTAGGAACGCTAACGCCATTCTGAAGTTACACATTTGACATCGCAGTCCTCAGATCTTATGTAATGCAAGGCAGTAAACCTAGCAGTCTGGAATTTTTGAAGTGAGGTTTCTGTGTAGTTATCAGCAATTTCTCCTTCACCTTTGTTAGATGCCATTTTGCAGTGAGTTGTAAAAAAGTGAATAAGTCCATAGAAATGTGGAAGCTAGTAGCTAGCCCAGGTTTAGCAATTTTTTTGCAATCTAATACAGGCAACTGTTAAATTATTGGAGAAAGCAGAAGGTGGTTATTAATGTCTTAGCTCATCTCAAATATTCAGTCCCTTGCAGCAAACCCCGAGACTTCTACAGATAAGAATGATCCTACTCTTCTTGACGCTTCATGCAGACAAGGACAAAGATTCAGGCTCTTGTCGGGTTATTTGAGTTGTGATCCAACTTTGGATTGACGGTTAATCTGAAGAAAAGTTGATTGCAAGACTTCCCTTAGTTTGCATAGGAAAGTAGAAAAACTGCAATTTAATTATTCCTTTACTTCCACCACAGGTTGTACTTTTCTGGTACTGTCCAGTCTGTGTCGGCCTGTAAAGTTTTTATTGTTGCTTTTATGTCCTCTCTTGAGAAAAGGAGACTTCATCTAGGTCCAACGTAAAGAATCCTCACACCAACATCTTCAAGGAACAGCAGTAATACATCCATTTGCCTAGATGCTGGTTCAGTGTATTGATCCATATTTGCCGTTCTCAGATAAATATTGAAGTCAGGAAGATGCTGTTTTTTTGGCAAAGGATCACATGGCTGCAGCTTGCCACGGTAGGAAGATCCTGGTCAACGTGGGAGATTTTTGATTGGCTGGTAGAAACAGAAAGAAACATTGTTTCAGCATATCAGGAAGGCAGGCAGATGTTGGGAGAGTCTGTGTGATTTATCCTCACCTTGCTGTACAGCGATGAATCCAGAATAGAGTCTGCGTACATGTCAGGAGGAGGTAAAATGACGGCTGAAGGGTCAAACTCTGTCTCCTGAGTTGAACTTTCCTGTGGCCTGTTTAAAAAAATAAAAATATATTTATCATGACTGAATACATATTGCACTTACCCATGTTTATCCATCCCACCACAATTAGGTTTAGGCCAGTAGAAATACTACAGTACCATGTTCTTTATGCAAATATTGAAATCAAAAATGTATAACATCATTTAATTGTTCCTAGTACAGAAAATCAGCAATTATTCCTACTGCTACTAAGGTTACTGAATACTTATTTATAATTATAAATCTGAGCAAACAAAGATTATGCTTGGAGTTCCTCAGGGCTTTTTTGTTGGACTGATTTTATTCAAAACATACATGGTCCCAATTTGCTGAGATTTTGGAGTCCTTTTGTTTAGGTTTCTCTTTTAACACTTGACCATAGCCTCCCACAGTCACCATGTCCAAAGTATCCATCAGTGGATCTGTCAGTGTGCACACTTCTCTCTATTAGGTTTTGGTAAAACCAATCAAAAATGAATTTTGGCAGCTGCAGCTCTTCTGAAATTCTGGAGTCTTGATCAACACCACAAAATGAATACCAAAACAACAGTCCCAAAATTACTGCACTGACTCTTTGTCATAGATTGAACTTTTCGCTGGTCTTTAACCTCTGCAGCACATTTCAAAGTTTCTGATCAGGTATGAACCATGTAGGCCCCCTCAAGTCATCTGACAAGTTCACTTACTGTTCTGAGAACTTGAACTAAACAAAAGAAAGCAGTATTTCATTTCTCTGATCCTTAGCTCTGGACACAGCTGCCTGAAAACCTGAGATGTGCAGAAACTGTTCTTTATACCAGGACTGAAACCATTCCTGCTTATGACCACTCAACCATAAAGTCCAAAGACCGCTTTATCATTTCATTAGTCTAAATTTGCATTACAATGTTTGTTTTCATACGATGTGTTTTTCATTTATATTCCATGTTTTTGATGTATGTCTTATTTCTATTCCTTGAAGCCTGGAATTACCCTGTGTTGGAATTGTGCTATAAAAATAAACCTGCCTTGCCTAGCAACAGCTTTATAATAGTCATGGGTGTTGCTCCATTGAACCTGAGTAATACTGTTATTTTGCTGCGTATACTGACAAACCAAAAAACACTTTTAACTTGGGTCTTAATAGGAGGAAATGAGCTGCAGCCTGTGGATAATCAAGTCCTGTCTTACTACCTACGAAATATGTATATTACTCACTAAACACACGGCTGTTTTATTTTTAAAATTTGATGTTCTGCCACATCAGAGTGGGGTATGTTGCTTTTACAGTGACATCACCAGCTTGTTTTCATCTGCAGTCCACTTATTGAAAGTCCAATGCCGTGTGTTCAAATAATAACTAGCTGAATGAATTACAGCTAATTTCTGAATAAATCTGAATTAAAAACCAAGGTGGTATGAAGAAACACTTCAAACCTAACCTGAAGCCAAAAGCTTTTCTTAAAAAGGCGGACCTTAAACCGTGTAACTAGTCGCAGTGTTTTGATCACAATGTGTCTTCATCTGAACAGGAACCAGCTTGTTGGGAGGATCGGACTGACTTTCCAGTCAACCTGATTTTCTCTTAGACACATAAACTAACACGTTCACATCTTTTCGTGCTTAGCAGCTCATTCCAAACAACAAAAAAAAAGAGAAGGGAACCTGTCTGTCTACTGGTTGAGCAAGATGTCTGGGATTGTTTTTGGGTGCGTGTGTGTGTGTTAGGTTTGGGCTACTTACGCACTAGCAGCTTCTTCCTGCACAGGGGTAGAACCTACAGAGAAACCAGGATGAAGATTAAGAAATTATTAAGAAAAACAAAACAAAAACAAAAGTAATAAAGCTAACAATTTAAAAATAAGATGGCTTGAGCTGAACTTACTCCTCCTTTCTGGTTCTGGCTCACTTGAAAAAAAAAGGACAAAAACAACAAATGAGTAATCGGTAAAGTTTAAAATGTGCACAGAATCAGGATGTTTATAAAACACCTACTTTGGAGCTGGATCCACAGATTTCGATAAGCTGAAGAATGTCGCCAACTTGTGAAGCGCTTCTTGTCTCGCTCTGGTTCAAAGACAGACACGCGCAATGCAGCTGTTTTAAACTGTTGTTATTTTTTTGGCTCAGAAGCATCAGAAGATGAACTCACTGGTTCTGAGGGTTTTCGCTCACGTCACTGTGACTGTGCTGGTGGTATATGTCGAGGTCCCGGTTTCCTTTAAAGAGAAAATGAAACAGAACCAATTATTGCTGACAAGTCGCGATAAAACGAAAAATCTTCTTTCGGATGATACGACCTTAAACTTATCAACACATTTTCCATCGTTAACAGTTTCCGGTTACATTTTAAAATCCAAAACCTTTGTGACTCGAGGGGTCACGAAGAAAAACAAATACTTGCCAACCTGATGTAATAAAATGTTCTGCTTTGTATTGTTATTTTTTGTTGTTGTTGTTTTTTACAGGAATCTCCAAAAAACACACTCTACACGTTTTGTACTTGTCACATGACACGGAGTAGAAAAGTTCAAGGGGTATAAATACTTTTAGAAAGTTCTGTAAACTATTTTATTTGTGAGCTAATTATAAAAGTAGGTCAAGTATACAATTGTCAGATGACACCAAAAAATGTAGCTGCGTGGTTTACTAATAAAAAGGTGTGTAAAACTCACAAAGCAATTTGACCTCAGAGTTCTGCATATTTAAGGACATTTATAGCCTCAAGTTGAAAAATCTCTGCACCTTTACCTCAAAAACAATAATCCAAAATGATGCTTAATTAATTCCCACCCTTTATAAATGAAAGTCCCTTTTAAGATACCAAATATATTAACAAAAAGTTTTAAAATCATCTACCTTTATTCTAGAAACTACTATTTGTGTCGGGTTCCTAAAGAGGTGCAGTTCATGATTTACTACCAGTTTACTACAGTGTACAAAATATTATCAGAATGACTGTAGAGCTTCAGGAAATGAGCTGTAAGACATTTAATTGACTTGATCAGTATTAGCATCTGAATTCAAGGCAGTGTTTGAATTAAGCCTGTCTAGAAAGCAACAAATATGGAGTATAATCTATGATGTCTATCTTACCCATCTCTGGCATGGAGAAAGTTCGTGTGTGAACCCTGAGGAGGGCAGAGAAGGTAAAAAAAAAACATGATTAAGAACTAATCAATCAATCACTGTGTCAAAAAAAATGTGGTAATCAGGCTGCACTGCAAAAACAAAATCTTGCGAAGTATTTGTCTCATTTCGTCTCGTTAGTACACTTGAAATATGACAAAACTCACTTAAAAGTAACTTTTCAGCTTGATATGTAAGCTTGATTTAAGAAAATAATGATTGAATATAGAGTAAAAGAAGTACAAGTCCTACATCCAGATACTTTCACTTACAGGAAGATATTTTCCAGTTATAGGTATTTACTTAAAATATGCCTATATATCTTGCTGAAAAGTTACTTTTAAGTTAGTTTTGTCTTATTTCATGTGCATAAGATGTTTGCTCTAGAAACTAGATGAAAATGCCTGGTAGGATTTTGTGTTTTTACAGTGAGGATGTCAGGTTACCCTGGCAACTGGTCAGAAGCTTCAGGGTTGGGTGAGAGCGTTTCGTCGTCACAGGTCCACTCCTCGCTGTCATCCGAGACTGAACAGATCAAGGAGAGCATGAAGAACCGGTCTGCGTCAAACAGCCGCTGACCGATTTAACGCGCGCTCCAATCAGGAGAACACTTACAGCTTTCCGGCGAATGACTGAAGTGGTTCAGCATCCTGCGAAAGAAACAGAAAGCAGACGCTCGTCATCAGGACAGCATCGGCTTCTCCTCTACCTGCTAACGGACTCGGCGTTGAGGTGGGGACACGTACTTGCCGTCCGTGGTGGCTTCGGTCTCGATGATGGCGCTGTTGCGGGGAGTCTTCTTTCCCAGCTCCAAAATCTCCTTAAAGTCCATCTCCACGTGATTCACAGAAACGAACCCATCTAGAGTGAAACAAACACAGACTTTTGTAGGCGAGTCGCTTCGTCGCACTCTCTTTCCCACAGACGAACACTCTGCTGTCGGCTCACAGGTGTTGCTGCTGTCCCTGGCCAGCCACTTCCCCTTGGGGCACTCGGTGGTTCGGACGATGCTGATGACGTCGCCACTCTTGACGGGCAGATCGTGCTTACGGCCCTTTGCGGTGACCTTTACCTTTGCCTGGTACATGGCTTCCTCCTGCCCTGTGACCTGAAACACACAAACGGAGATGTTGCACAGTGGCTCTGCTTTAACACAGCCAAGCAGTCATGCTAATTAAATCTAACCTAGTGGGATCATTTAACACTAATTCAAGGGAAAAGAAAATGAGTACACAACTCACCATTGTGCTCACTGAAGAATACTGCAATAACAAGGACCTGATGGTATGGAACTACTATAACGACCCTAAATGAACTGTTTGCACAGAAAGTGACTGAGTAGAAATAGGGGATCGGGGGGGAAAAAGGGTCAATGTCTGAGCTAACAACAAGTGAGGCGGGTCGTGGATGAAGCGTCTCAGATTGACGCTTTGTTTCAGACACTTGGGCAAGACACATTTTGAAGCAGAGAAAATGTTTTCAGATATTTCTTAACGTTAATTTGTCATTTAGCTTCATACAGACTATGAAACATTTTGCAACCACCCCTTCCACATCAGGACCAGCAGTCATCTTACAGCTGCAGGAAAGTGATGAGTCATGAAAAAAAAAAAAAAAAAAAAACTCATCAGAAACCAATTTGATGGGATTCAGGGGAGCGAAGCCCAAACCAGTTTGCCGTGGAACCATCGAGTTTTTCAAAACTCTGCTCATTTTTTTCATCTATTGTTTTGCTGATTTCTATCTTAACACATTAAGAGACGTTTTTGTCTCTGTTTTAGGGCTGTTCCTTGAACGACTTTAAATCTGTGCTTTCCTAGTGGGAGTTACAAAGAAGCAAGCGATGCCCTCTTTGCATCACCACAACTCTGACGGTAAAGCATATTAATGCTTACAATGTTGAGTAAACGAAATAAAAAAAGAACTGTAATTTGATAAAGGTATCCACTCACTCAGTTCACCTTTCTTCTCGACCGTATGCATGCTGTCTGAACCAGATATCACTGATCTTGAAATTATAATTGGACTTAAAAAAAACAACAAAAAACAACAACACACACACATCTGTGAACCACTGATGAAAAAAGACACTAACACACAGCAGTTGAAACCAGTTCGCAAAAAAAATGATTCATTTCTTTGTGTCTCGCCCGTCGTCTGAGGTAATGCCGTTCAGGACCGGTGATTAAACACTTGATTAAAATCCTGAAAGGTCTATTAAAATTAAAATCATCTGGTCTCCGTAGAAACTAAAGTCTTGTTCCAACGTTTCTGCTACATAAACAGTTAAAATCTCTGATGTGGGGAAGGTGTTGCCAGCGGTGAAACTTGTGTTTAATCTTTCTGCACATGCTGCTCAGCTCTTCCACAGCGAGGAATGAATCCTGACAGGTTTGAGAGGCCAGACATTTACTCCACCCTCCTCCTCTGCCACTCAGGCACCTTCCTCACCTCCTCCTCCTCCTCTTTCTGTTTTCCGTCAAAATAACAGGACTCACATTGAATTTTTTCTTCATCTCATTCTCCTTCTTCTCCCTCTCCTTCTGCTCTTTCTTCTCCCGCTCCTGTTTCTCCTTCAGCTCCTTCCTCTCCTTCTCCAGCCGCTGCTTCTCCTTCTTTTTCAGCTCCTTCTCATCCGGCTTTTCTGAGGTGTGCTTCTTCTCGCTCCTGCGGGAAGAGGAGACGCACACGAAAGTTGCTTTTCCTCGCGGCATGTGTGAACAGCCGGGGGTGATTAAGAGGGAGGGAAACGCGACTCTCCTCAGAAACTCCCGGGAGAGCAGGAGGAATGAAAACTGGAGAAGTGGGTCCAAAAAAACCCCCAACAACAACAAGGCCCTACCTGCCGAACCTGCTCGTCTTGGTTTTCTCCTGAAACTGTAAATATTCACAGAGACAAGAAGTAATTTGCTTTAGATAAAAACAAAAAGACATTAAGCAAATGATTTTGAAGGCGAATTCCCTTTGAGAGTATCACGAATGCCTTAAACATTTTCACATTTTGTCACATTACAGCCACAGGATATGTACATTTTCTGAATTTGCCAATCCGAATTAACCTATTTAGAGAATAAACTCCGCCTGTCACCGGTGTGGGATGCAGATTTGAAATATAAACACTCGACAAGCTCCTTAAGTTTCACTGAGATGCATAACAGAGCAACGTCAACTCCTTAATTAAACGTTGCTGAGGACGTGGTGACAAAAAACGTGGAGGGGATCACACAGAAAAAATGTAACAATAGAAAAAAACATGATGCGGATAAGCAAGGTTGATTTTGAGGAGTGTCGTGATTTAATGCACTTCATGGAGCAAAGTTCAAGAGCTCAGAGTTAAGTGTCGCACATGTTTTATTCTTTTCATCTTTTTCCTGTTCAGCAACCTAAAAATACGTTTAACGATGTGAGAAAACAATTTTCTATTTATTCAGTCAGTATTTAATGCAGCTGACACAAATAATGTTAAAATTTCAGAATGTTTATTTTTATTCAATATATTATGGAAAAATCAGCAAGATACGGAAAGATGGTCGACTGTCGTGATACAGGAGAAAACACGTTTTTAAGAAAACTTCCTCTTAAAAGTGAGTCGTTAGTCGATCGATAAGATTAATCAACTTTAGATTAACTCATCAATCTGTAACTCGCATCTGTAAATCCATCTTTTGTGGTCAGAATGTCAAGAGGAAGTTAAATGTTTAGAGAAATCCACAAGAGGTTTTGGATGCAGTTTGCCACAACCCGTGAATCAGACACTAACAAAGAAGCAAAACGAATGAGTGGCGGAAAACTAACAGAGCTCACCACTCTAATGATGCAGCCAGAGCTACAACAGAATGACTTAGATCATATTCACGGGAGGAAACGGCTCAGTCAAAGTCAGGACCAAAATCCAAATGAAAATCTGAGGGAAATCTTTAAAAAAAAAGATTAGGCGATCAGTCTCCATTCAATCTGACTGCGGTATTTAGAAAAGTAGAAAGAAAGATCAGCTTCTATATATATGAGATGTGACCCAAAATCTGGAGCTACAGTTGCAACATGACAAAAGTGAAAATGGAAAAACTAACAAAACTTTAAACTCCTCGGTGCCTACCGTTTCCTGTCCAGTCTCGACATACGGATCTGTGAATTAAAGCAAACAAAAGGTCACGTTAGAGCGTGCAGAAATCTGAAACGGTGTCTTCTTCAAAAACATTCATTAATCTACTAAAGTTCGGCAAGCAACGTGTGAAACGTTCACGTTCAGAAAATGTGGTTATTTTGTTTGGAAAATGGTAGTTAATGCTTGTTGAAAAAGCAAAATATGAACATGTATGAGTGAAAGAGCCTATTTTGCCGAACAATCTCTAGAAGCCGAAGCTTTCTACACGTGCTTGTAAAATGCAAACAAAAAACAACAACTTGGGTTTATGTCCAATGTATTTTTTCCTTAATGCAACTTTTCCAATCAGTTCTCCAAAATTTTATATCGATTTCTAGCATAAGAATGTATTACATAAGAAGAATGTGTTAGACTCACTTTTTGGGGCCCCTTTGCGTTTCTTGCCACTGCTGCTCTTCTCCTTCTTTTTGCTGGAGCTGACGTTAATGGATTCGTACACGTCGTCGTTGCTTTCATACATAACGTTTTGGAGTAGTGCTTGAGGGCTACAAAGAACAAAATATTGATTAACACAGTTTCTTGGATACAACTTTAAATTGAATAGCTACATAGCTGAACGTCCTGATCTTACTCCTCAGTGGGTTTTAGGGATTGTTCCTGCAGAGGACTGTCCAGCTTAATTTCTCCATATGCTGTCTTAGTTTGGACCTCTGTTTCTGGGTGAGTTATCCCGTTCCCACAAATCTCTGACCGGGTTGGTTCGTCTGGAACGTCGGGACCCGTGTGCTCCTCATTCCCACATTTGGACACCGGCAGCTCTGGACTGTAGGCATCCTCCAAATCGTCAGATCCTGGTAAGTCTGTGGCTTCGGCCTCTAAAAACTCAAGCGGAACCGGAATCTCTGCATGACAGAGACAGAGAGATGCATCCCCGAGTGAATGGAAAGGATTTCCAAGTGTAATGTTGGTGGATGTGAAACTACCTTCAGGTATAATAGGAGGAGGGGGGATGAATTGACTCAAGTTGACAGACTGAGGTCTTTTAGGTTTCTCTGGAGCCGGACCCAAAGTCTCTCGGTCTGGTAGGACGCCTCTGGGTGGAGGAGCCGCAACCGCAACTAGGGGAGGGTTAGACCCTTCCTCCACGAGGCTTTGCAATGCCGGTGAAGCTTCCCCTGTGAGAAATCACGTCACAATAGTTTACATTTGTTCAGTTGATTTACACCTTAAAAGTCTCACATTAAAGGGAGAGCTTGTTTGTGTGGGTAGCTTCACAGATTTATTCTAACACCTACATGCATGAATACCACCACGCTTTTAAACCTTCAAATTCTGTCACATTCCAGGACATACCTGAGATCCTGATAATTGGGAAGTTTGTTCTGCTCGTCATGTTGAGGTGAAATAAATTCAGACTAAATTCCAAGACAATGGGAAAAGACACAAAACTGAGCTGAAACTCACTGTGGTCAGAGCCGTTAACTTCTGCTTTAACCGGCGGGAGTTTCTTTCCCTCATCCTCGAAGGGCAGGAACTCTGCATCGCTGAGGGCGGGATTCAGGTGAGAAGGAAAGTCTTCGGGTGGAGGAGTGGGGCTAGACATGGGGCTGGAAGCAGATAAAGCATACTTGTAAGTGATCATTTGCATACTAAGCTTGGCTAAATGAACCAAGCTCCCTGGAAGGGAGTTCTACCTGGCGGCCTTCTTGCGTGCCTTCTCCAGAGCGCTTAAGATCCTCGGGTCACTCGGAGGGGTTCTCTTCCCAGTACTCATGTCCTCCGCCCTGGAGAGGGCGGACAGGGCAGAGATGGGGCGCTCTAGTTTGGAAGGAGTAGAGTCCATCGCTTCCACAGCAGCTGGCAGCGCCACCTCCACGTCAGAACCAGCTACTGCCTGAAGCTCGGTGGAGGGAGAAGAAAACTTGGAAAAAGGAGAAGAGTTGGCAAAACTCGGTGGAGGAGAGGAAAGAGCTGCGGGTAGAGCATGGACAGCTCTGGGTGGAGGGGAAGAAGGAGCAGTGGATGGAGGAGAAGGATCCACGACATCTGAAGGGGAGGCAGTCACAACGGTTGGAGGGGAGGGAGTCACAACGGTTGGAGGGGAGGGAGTCACAACGGTTGGAGGGGAGGGAGTCACAACGGTTGGAGGGGAGGCAGTCACAACGGTTGGAGGGGAGGGAGTCACAACGGTTGGAGGGGAGGGAGTCACAACGGTTGGAGGGGAGGGAGTCACAACGGTTGAAGGGGAGGGAGTCACAACGGTTGGAGGAGAGGGAGCAGGAATGGTTGGGCGAGGGGGAGCATTAATGGAAGGAATGAGAACAATTTTGTTTTGGCTGGGCAGGCCAGAAACTGACCAAACAGGACTTTCAATCTGAGGTGGGGTTTCACTCTGTGGGGGTGGGATTTTGAAAGCTGGGGTAGCTGGGATCATGGCAGGTGGAGGAGAGAAGTCGGGAGGGTCGGGAATTGGAGAGAGGGTTGTCAGGTCCACTGTAGCGTTGGATTCAGGGATAGTGAGCTTTCGTGGGATCTGCTTCGGTACCAAGTATATAGACTCCTCCTCGTCAGCATCAGAAGCCAATGGGATCAGCGGTGAAGGTCCAGGAAGGTTCACGTTCGTAGAGTCTAGGATTGAGTCAGCTGAGGTCCCTGCTGGATCCTTCTTGGAAGACTTTATGAAACCAAGAATATTCTTCTTCTTCTGTGTTTTGGTCTTCGGAGGAAGCGAGGCTGGCACAAGCTCGGCAGTGCTCTCCTTCTGTGTCCCAAAGAACGGAAGCTTCTTTCCGTTCTTCTCCTTGTGATCCGATGAGTTTTCATTCAGCTTCTCCTTGCTTCCCTTTGTCTTGTCCTTACTCTCCTTCGTCTTCCCGTCAGATTTGTCTTTGGGTTTTGAGTTACCATGGATAAAAAGCTTCTTGTCGTCCTTGTTCTCATCCTTGAATATCACATTGGGGGCATTGACTGACTTTGATTCCAAGGCCTGGTTGATGGAGGAGAGCAGGGAGGGGCGTGCTCCTGGCGGAAGGTGCTGAGTGGGGCTAAGGGGAGGAGGGACGACCTTTGGTTTCTCAGGGACAACAGGTTTGGGCTTTGGTGGCCCCAGCAGGAATTCTTTGTCCTGGAACTTGGCCCTCAGCGCCTGGAAGTCTAACGGACTCTCTTCCTAAAAGTGTCAGACAAAAAGTGAAACAGCTATCTTTCAGCAGCATGTTCTGGATTACAAAGTCTCCACATTTACTGAGACAACACATTTGCTTTTATTTCTGACCTTAGAGTAACATGTACACATAAATTTTTGCCCTTAGGGAGAATTGTGCAGAATGTGCCCCCCCCCACACACACACACACCCACCCTGTTTTTTTGTTTTGTTTCATAAACACATTTGACATTTATCCAAATCTGGGTTTTAACGTGATTCTGCTCCTTTTTCATATTAAAGGTGTTTTGCAGTAGATTCACCGAATGGTATATTGTTTTAATGGTTCGGGAAAAAAATTCCCACCATCTTTAGTTTATAAATGCCTCAGCCAACAACACGCACCTTAGTGCACATGTATTTCTGTTACACAAAAATAAGAGCCACCTCTCTCTCTCTCTCTCTCTCTCTCTCTCTCTCTCTCTCTCTCTATATATATATATATATATATATTTATATGTTTGTGTGTCTGGCTATCAGGCCTGATTAAAAATGACCAGTTTGAGCGAGATTTAGGACCAAAACGTGTCCAAGTTGTTTACATATCAATGCAGTTTTGTTGACATATTTAAGCAGGTGGCATTAACATACAGCAGCAAAACACGTGTTTCACTACCTAAACAATATTTATCGTAAGACGTAACGTGGCTCATTTAAGCCAACTCACCTCATCCATCGCGAGGTTTTAAATCCTCCCCCCAAAAAAAACGAAAGAGAGAAAAAAAAAATCTCCACAATAATTGTCTTCTTCAGCCTCGCATTCTGATTGCGTTTATAGTATAGGTTTATTGTTTTAAAACAGAAGATCGAGATGTTGGGCAACTTTCTGTATCCAGACGCACAGCGCGCTCCTTTGTGCGTCCAGGACGCAGAATCTGGTTTCTGGGTTGGAACAAGGCTGGAGTTGGAGAAACTCACTCGTCATGTGGCAGGAAACAGTCTAGCTCGACAAACGGGTCCGGCTCAGGTTAACGTAACTCAGTGACTCTCGGATAGTTTTTCTTTTGTAAGACTGAAAACAGCTGGAATGCCACCAGGCTGGAGCTGCATGGCCGCAGTGACTCACCAGCATGAGTCTCCTTTATGGACGAGTTTCCCTTACAACCGTCACCTCGTCTGTCTTTGACATTTAGACAACTAAAAACAAAACAATGAAAAAACAACAGTTTTAAAATCTTTATTTTTTTAGTGTAAGTCAAATCTGTGCGCAAAGTGTGAATCTTCCAGATTAAAGGAGGGTTGGAGAAAAATGAGGCAATAGAGGTCAGGCGACATTCCAGCTGTGTTTCAGAATGCAGAAGTACTTAAAGAAGTATTTCTAATATGCATAAGTAAATACACCACCTGCCACAGATACGTCTGTATTACAGCTTTGAAAGCTATGGAGACGTTCTACCAATTAGAACTGAAAGTGTCAGGTGTCAGGGAGCATCTGAGGCCTCCAACCCAGAACCACTGAAGTCCAGTTCTATTTATTCAGCTAAGAGATCCACTTGTCTGATATCTGAAATGTTTAAATCTATGTTGCCTGCTCCTGTTGAATCCACCCGATTCCCTGCTTTTGCTTGGATATTTCCAAAAATGTTACTGCTGACAACATTCCTCAAAGAAATATACCGACGACAAACATGTTGTATCATGTTGTGTCTGGATTTACATTAACTGACAAATTAAATAAATCTCCTCCTTAACAACAACTTGATTACCCATTCGTCACCAAACTGCTTCTGGTGGAGACAGATGACTGTGTTGAAACAAAAAGGGCTTGGCTAATCTGAAACCACCTGGGCAACCAGGTGCCACAATGGCAGTGAAGTGAGACTATTTCTGTAAACTGTCACAGGAAATGGAAAAGGGCGTGCCGAAGCTGCTATGATGTCAGCAACAAACCATCAAGGGCTGGTATTTTAGTAGGATTCTGAAACTTGAGACGTCCAAGCTTGTATGTTTTGGACATGTACGTATTTAATGTCAATCCTACAAATGTCATGAGTTTTACATTTTCTACAAAATGTAGTAAAATTAAATTTTCTGCTGAGCTAATTAGGAGTAACCCCGAATTTAATATCACCTTCCATGACACTTGTCCTCTGAAGGCGGTTCACTCTGTTTAAATCTCTGACATTTGGTTCGGTTTGCTCCTGACCTTTGAAGGGAGGGTGAACACCATGGAAAGACTAAACGGTCCTGAAAGTTGGACTGAACTGAAAAGAGACAAAAGACGATCTACCGAAGTCTGGCTGTCCAAGACGTTTTAAAAGAAAGTCTCTACAAAATCCAAAATGTCGCCAACTCACCTGCAGAAGTGCTTGTTTCATTGAACTTTTTAACTTTCATGGGAGGTAAGCAAGCAATCAAACCCATCTTTTCTAAGAAAAATTCAAAGAGTTACATTTGACACAGAGAGTAGACAAAGACCAGGATTTGTGGAATAATATTCTTTGGAGAGATGAAATTTAAAAACTGAAATGTTTGGACAGAAGAACAGATGGACATGCTTGTCAAAAACTCAACATTCCAAGAAAATGACCTCACACCAACTGGGAAGCATGGAGGTGCTTTCCTGAACCAGCTAACCATTATGAAATCTACCATGTGTCTGTTTTTAGGAAAATGTGAAACAATTTTAATTTTTTTTTATGAAAGAAGAGGCCCTAGCATAATATTAAAAAGAATACTAGGACTGGTTGAGAGTAAAGAAAATCAAAGTCCTGGGTAGAATCAACACCTAGTTGTTTTCTCTGTTAAGTTGTAGGAGTGAATTGAACCAGCCTGAGAAAAAAAATAAATAATAATAATTCAGCATGTAAGTTTGCAATGCAAAGGGAAGTTTGCTCAGGTCCTTGCTTTGTACTTGCATGGTAATAAAACTCATGACAGCTTGGATCAGAGGTTGCCTGTGCAGCAGATTGTGACAGGTCATTAAAACAGTGTTAAATTACAACATGAATGCTGTGGCACTCGCTTAATAGTAACTAAAGACATGCTGGGTGGGTGGGTCACCCCTGGCAGCTACACCCCATTAGGCTCACGCTCTCTTACTCAAACACACCAAAAGTCAGAGGCAATAAAAAGACGTATGAATCATTTGGGGAGTGTTTATTTGTAACAGGTAATAATACATGGTGGAATACGTAAATCAAGATAGAACCCAAAAAAAAAGAAAAAAAGAAAAGAAAATCATCTAAAAACCCACTGTAGAATGTCATATTCAATAAAGATAAAAATAATGCTTCAATTTACATTAAGAAAGTGTTAGCTGAGGTAAAGTTAAAATAGGTCTAGAAATGTTATGTACTCAAACAGCAACAGTTCCCTTTGTTTTTATTCAGCTTCTTTCCTCACCTTCTAGTAGTGTCAGAGTTTGTCTAGTTTGTTATCCCAGGTCCAAAAGAGCTTTCGAGTGGCGTGGGGACACTGGCCATAAAATAGGGATATATTGGCATCACAGTTAACGAAGCTGCAGCAGGCGGGGTGGTACAGTGGGAATTCGGCACCTGACCAAAAGGGGGCAATGGATGATGGAGGCCCGCAGACATGGCTGCAGTCAGTCGGTGCTGCCTGCAACACAATAATTAATGTTTTGTGGTTGAAAAAGCGCAGGGCTGTGCCACGCCGGGGGCGGAGGGGGAAGGTTGGGCGCAAACACAAACTGTAGAAGCTAATATGCTTTGGACATAGACGTAATCTGCAGTGACGGGATCTCAGAGGACAAAGCGGGGTGGTGACGCGTGACTTAAGAGCTGGAAATCACTGAGTGAGTCATTTAAAAAGCTGCACAAAAAACCCGACGCAGCGCGGAGCCGAAGCTGCAGACAAAACAAAGCAAACTGGGAGAGAAAGGGAAAAAAAACAACAAAAAAAAAACATGCAGTGCTTTGCAAAAATATTCACAACACGGGATGTTTTGACATTTTGTCACATTGCAACCTCAAACCTGAAAATATATTGGGGAGAGGGGAGCTGAGCGGGAGATATTTTGCAATACGTAAACACGGAATAATGCATGAATGTGGAAGGAAAGGTAAACGTGGTTTTCAGCTTTTGTGCTTACTATCAAAAACCTAATCGGCTCAGCGTGGAATAACAATGCTGAACCACTTTACTAATTAGGTGACATCTAAAGGATGAACCAGCATTGGGAGCTGAACACAAATACTTTCAATTAAATGGACTAGATTTCATTCAAGCGAATGAGTACAAATGAGTAAACGGGACTGAATACTTTGTGCCTCTGCCAGGACTCTGTTCCCTAATCAGGTGACTTCTAAAGGCAAACGGTCTTAATTTGGGTTATGAGAGTAAGAGCTGAGTGCATATTCAGTACAAACCACCTTTTATATAAATTTGTTTTCATTTGAGTGAACTTTTGAAAACAACTGGTACTGCCAGATACTGGGGGAACCCAGTAGATGGGAGATAAGACACAAACCTTTCAGATTTAAATTGGTGGCGAAACTTTAAAATAATGTCATCTTTTCCTTCTACTTCACAAATATGCATTACTTCGTGTTGGTCTGTCTCCTAGAATCGCAACAAAGTAAGATAAAGTTTGTGGTTGTAAGGAGACAAAGTGTTAAAAAGAAAAAAAACAAAAGTCAAGTGTATGAATACCTCTGCAAGGCACTGTGTGTTGGTATTGCTTGGATTAACATCAAGAATTTTGCATAACCGAAGCCTTCCCATTTTATGGCACAGACGTCCAGCGGACAGAATGGTCGCCGTTCTCATTATTTACAAAAATGAGTTTTGGCAAATCAACGCTCAGATGCCTTAAAGCCATGTTGACTCTATATTACCCGGTAGAGCTGACTCCAGCGGCTTGATTGACTTTATAAAATAAAAATTAAATTTTCCCAGGTTGATCTCTCTTTTTTCCTTTTTAAATCATTATTGTACAAAAGCTAGAATGAAGAGTTCAATCACAGAATCTGTTTCAACTCGCAACTCTTCCCTCCCGGGGTCCATTCCTCCACCAGCGGTCCAGTTCGCCAGTCTGGCTGTGCGCCGCAGAGACGTCTGGCAAATTACTGCCTGTACGCATGTTACACAAGGTGTGGCATGGCTCTGTGTGCGTGTGTGTGTCTTGGCATGTAGGCTCACTGCTGTGTGCAAAGGATGCGTGGAGTTGGTGAGTGAGTAGCTCCCAGAGAGTCTGATTCTGCATAGTGATCCAGCAGACACTCACAAGAAAGGGGCAGAAAATACCCAAAAATCAATCAACCAACCAATCAGAAGCAGTGATCCCCCCCCGGTAACGGGCCATCCCTAAGAGTCTGGGCTCCTCCTCGAGGGATCGCCTCGCTAGACGGATGCAGGTTCTGTCCGTTACACACGACGAGTGCAAAGTGTGTGTGTGTGCGTGTCACAAACAGAGAGGCACTGCTCGACTCAGTCTCTTCCAGGCTGCAGAGTCTCTGGTCAGACGCGATAGGCAGAGGAAAGGGTGTGAAAGTGACAGAGGGAGGGAAAGGAAGGAGGGAGAGGAGTGGCTCGTGTCCGTAAGGCTGGGTGTGAGTCGCCGAAGGGGAGAGGAGAGAGGAGCAGAGAAGACAGCGTGGCGGAGGGAGAGCTGGACCTGTCTGGGTGATGGATGTCCCTCCTGCCTGTGGAGATTGACTGAGAGGGCTCGCTCCTCTGAGGAGGAGGAACGACTATAGAGAGGAGGACGAGGAAGAGGAGGCATGTGGGAGTGTTGAAGCTCCTCCTGGGAGGTTGTTAGCAGGAAAAGAAGATGAAGGGCTTGGCCAGGCAGGAATGTGCCAGACATGCACGTACACGCAAACACACACACGCGCACGCAGGCTCAGAGGTAAAGGGTTCTCCTCCTGTTCACTCAGTGCTGGTCAGGTCTGTCTTCCTGGGTATCTCTTTATTTCTTCCCCTTGTTGATCTGGGCGTAGAGAGGGTCCTTCCCCTTCTGCTGATGAGATAGAGAGAAAACAGAAAATCAGACGCATTTTTCTTTGCATAGCCGCAAAGATCATAAACCCACAAGCCGTGACAGGTGCAATCCAGAGCTGTGTATCTGACTCTGCCACCAGGTGTCAGTAGCGCACTGCCCTAAAACCCAGACTTCAGCCTGTTCTTCCTTTCGTCCACTTTTTAAAAAACAATAAAAAATACATTCGTTATTGTTTCTGTGTCGCCGTGCGCTGACATGTGTGTTTGCTCCCACCTCAGGCTCACCTGCAGGACCAGCATGAATCAGACGTATAAACCAGAGACTTTGAAAGACCGGCCATAAGTCGTCACGTTTGAGTTTCCCTCCGACTGACCCAGAAGACGACGGTGCAGAGTGGAAGACCTCGCAGCAGGAGCACCGAGTCCCGCTGCACAACCCTCACATCTGGGTGGTTATTACCGCACACATAATTACAGACTGCCATAATTCAGTCCGCCATACTGGCAGCTTGATCTGGAGCCGGCCTACTATATCGAATCTCTCCCTCTCAAAGAGAAGCAAAGGATTTAGAGGTTGAAGTCGAGGCAGTAGCTGCTCATACTGAATGGTAGCTACTATTTCCTGCTTGGTCATGTTAGAAACTCAACATTAGTGTATTATTTCAGATAAAACTCTCAAAACAAACTGTGAGGTAGAAGGAACTGATACAAATTGGGATACTTATGTTCAACCCCCCCTTAACCCAGGGTCATGCAACCTTTACCTTCCAAGTAACCATATTTGCTCTCAGACCAGCTGAATAAAACACCTTTAGAGCCACAAAAGTTACCTGATCTTTTGATGAAAAAACCCTGCTGCGAAATATATCATTTCTAATACACATGTACTGCAGAATATTAGTTATTTTTAAACCACCATTTTGTTTCCTTTATTTAGGTTATAAAACAAACAGTTTGGAGATAATAGATAGATGGATGTTCTTCTGTAGCATGTTTGTCAAACCCATTTGTATTTTGGGTCACATATGGATCATCAATGTCCTCAAAGGGCTGGTTGTGGCAGAAACTGTACTAATAAATCTACTAATTAACAAACTTAAGTATTTTAGCTGTTTGTGCATTCAATGACTACTTCTTAAAATACTATTTCATATCTTTTCACATTGATGTAATTTGGCAGTATGCAAATAAAAACTGAGTCGACTTAACTGTAATCTTAAAGTTCTATTTACAGAAATAACTGTGGTGGACCGGATTTGGCCTGCAGACCCCGAGTTTGACAGGTTTTCTATGCTTGTTGATGTTTATGGAAAGATTATGGTTTTTTCTTTTGTTTTTTTTTTAAAATCATTTCAACCTAATGACCAGAAAGACTGGCACTTTCAGTCTCATTCTGTGAACATGCAAGACAATAACTATGAAAAGCACTGCTTATACCCACATTTCTATAATTGATAACACAAATTGGTTCTCTATCATTTTTAGCCAAAGTTATGAAGAGCCACTGCGTAAGGTCCAAAGGGCCACTTGAGGCTCCAGAGCCACAGGATGCAGAAGCGATACTTTCTAGAACCACCTTTCTCTGCATTTTAATGTGCCACTGATTCTCAACTGGACTTAGATCTAGACTTTAAAGGTATCACATATGATTACAGATTGATAATAGAAAATTGCACATCAAAAGTATGAGGATGAAAGTTAAGAAAACTGTAAGAAAGCCCTGAAAAACCATCTCATGACTCTTCACAGCAGCTGGGTCTGAGGCTAGGCCTCGGCTGTGGACTGTAAATGTGGCAGTGGCCAAGGCCAAGCAGTCAGCAGAAAGTAGCTGCCTGCAGCCCTGAGAGAAGTGACAGAGGGGCTGAGACGAGCAGTGACAGCAAGCACACACTTCACAATCAGCCAACGCAGCACCGCCACCGCCCTGCAGCGTCGCCTCGCGTCTGCCCGGAACTGCCAGGCGAGGCCACTTCATCCCAGGCCAAGACGGAGAGGGGATGTAAGGAGGGGAGGGATGATGGAGGCTCGGCGGACGTATGAGTGATGTGCTGACGTGGCCCAACCTGGAGGCCGAAGAGTTTGATCTACCTTTGTGTGTGTGTGTGTGTGTGTGTGTGTGATTTTATCAGTGAACTGTGAAAACTGGTCATTTCACGGTGGACACCAGAGAGCGATCGCTGGACATGATGAGATGACCCGAGAAAAAAAAACAAAAAAAACACTTAACTCTCCCACCAGCCTGGGAGGGGCTTGGCTTTTGGCTCCGATTTGAGCGCAGGTGGCGAAAGCATCAATCACAGGTGTGTTAGTCCGGGGAACGGGCCGAGCCTATTGGACAGGTGTGTGTTTGGGAAGATGTCTGAAGTCGATGTGATTGAGCAAGTAAACACCAGATGGGAGCGGCGCCGCGGACCAGAGCGGGTCCGCCTCCCGCAGAAGGAGGAGGCTTCAAGTTTCAGCCAAATTCAAACGCTCAGGACCCCACATCCACCTGCTGCACTGCAGAACCAGGGTCCAAAAGAAAAAAAGAAGAAACAAAAACGAAAAGGGAAGGGGGAGACTTGCTGCTCAGCCAGCCCTCCACCTCCTCCTTTTCTGGAATCAGAAGGCACTTCAGGGCTTCTTCTGCTTTAATTAATGCCAATTATATGGGGCTAGTCATTAATCTTGGCACCCAAGTATTAGCTGATGAAAACAAAACCATTCGATTTTTTTTCCCAGTGTGAGTGCCAGCAGCTATCATTAAGGAGCCGCTGTTGAGAACCGTGTGGGTGAGGACGCCGGGCGGGGAGGCAGGGGATCAAAATGGCTCTCCTCTTTGGAGTGTGTGTGGGTCTCTCTCTCTGTGACTTATTAAATAAGCATACTGCACCTCCACATGTTCCTGGCTGAAATTTCCAGCCGATGGAGAATTATTTTAGCTTGTCTATACGAGTTTCGTCACTTCTATCGGCGGCGAGCGTATGACCTGTTAGATTACATATATAATTCATAGCATGTCAGCATAGATCACGGTTTCACTGAGCAAAGAATCCAAGATTAACATATTGTGCTGAAATCCCAGCAGATGAGGTGCTCATCCAAGTGCACAGTTTCTGATTAGCTGTCACGCTGTCTGTCCCTCGGAGATGTGTGCTATTTACAGATCTGGGTGTGAATGCAGGACACAATGAGAGCACAATGGCAACAGTGTTGACGCCCAAAAGGTCTAAAGGTCTTTACAGTTTGCATCAAAAGTCACATATGGAGCACCTCTGGTCTTACAGAGTGTCTATTAACCTCAAACTTCATCACATTTGATCTCAGTACAACCAGTTCAATGTATTTTATGCAACAGACCAACACAAAGTGCAACAATATTTTGTCGTAGAATGAAAATGATAATTATTTACACTGACTGGTGGGGGACCACAGATGCCGTGAATAGCTACAACTTGTGAATATTTGAAACCTCTTCTAAAAATGCCTTTTGTAATAGTTCAACCACCAAATATGCTTTAATATTCATTAATATTCAGAGTGGAAATCATCTTGTTGTACTACCACATGTAGTGTTGGATGATGCCGTTTCATTGTAGTAACAGAGCTCAGCAATTCGCTGCAAAGCCACAAAATCTTACCAAGTTTTATGGTAAGATGGTCTAGTTTTTAGTGCAAATATCTTAGCACACTTGAAAAAACTAACTAACTTAGTTTTCAGCAAAATGTTCAAGATTAGTTTAAGTAAATTATTTCTTTAAAAAAGTACTAGTTCCACTGGCTGATTATTTTACTGATAACATGGGAAAAATGTCTTGCCATAAGTAACTAGTACTTTTTAAATATAAATATTAAGGAATTAGTGACTGAAAACAAGCTCCTATATCTTGCTGAAAAGCTACTTGTAAGTTAGTTCAAATGTGTTAAGATATGTGCACTAGAAACTAAACAAAAATCCTTGCTAAAATTTTGTGTTTTTGCAGCGTTTTCCCCTCCAGCCAAATGGTGGCGCTGCAGATTGTAATTGTCTTTGATTCCACAGATGACCAGGCTAATTTCTTTCACGTTAGAAGGTCTACAGAAAGTGACTCTCCCTTGTGGCATGTTCAATTTTCCAAAATTTGTTGTAATTCCTATAAATAAATGAGAATTTTTTCCACTGTACAGGAACGCCGATGATTTCTTCCTCTGCAGAAATCTTTTATAAAGTAGACAAGGAAAATAAGGTTGTTAATTTGAGATTAGCAATCTGGTTTTGGGACCACAGATTATGGGCTCCATAAGGTCTGTTAGCAGTTTCTTTGCTATTTTTAATGTTGCACCACACAAGTTAATATCTACAGCCTCCCTTATCTCCACCTTCGGGGAAATAGCCAACCGGCACCAAGGAAAACGAATGCTTCTCCTGGATTGGCTGCTTTGCAAGTGTCAGTACCATGTCCATTAGGATTGTGTCTTGGTATTCCAGCTTTCCAGACTTATATTACTTTCACATGTTTTAGAAAACCTCTGTGAAAGAATCTGTGAATGTGCTGGACTTTATTTAGGTGTAAAGGAGATGAACACTAATGCAGATAAAATATTTCTTTGCCTCCTAAACCTTCAGAATCATCCACTATTCTAGGTTGGTCACAAAGAAAAAAAACAAAACAATTATGGTTTGCAGCTATGCCAAAATGTCAAATAGTTCAATGGGTATGAAAGATATTGCACCTAGAAAAACCCACACTGAATTAGGATATCATAAAAAGAACAATCACACAACAACTGAGGTAACAAAGTAAAAAAAAAAAAAAAAAAGACCAAGAAATACAACACAGGAGTAAAAAGATGACAGGCAAAAAGAAGAACATATACGTGCAGAGAAATGAAGGGGGAGGAGTGAAGGTGGAGGCTGAAGAAGGGGGAGTCATACCTACCCTGCCCTGCTGCCATCTAGCTCCCAGCCTCTGGACTGGCCTGTTCTGGGCTGGGCTCTGCTGTCTCACTGGGGCAGGGTGACCCAGAACCACAAGCCTAAAGACGAGAGGAAGGGGCAGGAAGGAGGGAAAAGGAGGTGAAATTGACAGAGGGAAAAAAAAGAGAGAAGAAAAGAGAAGATCGAGAAGAATAAATCAGAGAGACTGAAGGATTGGTAAAGACTAAGAACACAGCAGACAGCAAGCAAAGATAAAGGTTTTAGCAACCTGAAGGAGAGGGAAAAAAAAACATCCAGTTTGTCCCTTTTCTCAGAAACATCATTTCAAGCGCACACAAACACAACACTCGCGCACGCACTCGTTTACAGTGGTCAATTATAAAAGCCTCCGTGGAGTTAGCTCCATCGATCCGGCGCTAAAACACTTCTGCTTTTTACACCTCTCCCCGCAGAGAGTGGGACGCCGTTTCTCTGCGTTCACGCCATCCTTCCTGTCCTCTTCTCTCCCTCCGTAACCTTTTCACTGCACTCACGCGGTGCCGCCACCAGTTCTGCAATTTTTTTCCTCCCCCTTCCCTTATTTTTTTTTTAAGGGGTCAGGGTTGTGAAAAGGCATATGTGTGTTATTTAGGCCCACTGACATTTTCAACAGCGTGAAAGTCCTCTTTTTTTTCAATAATAGCTGGACTGGAGGCATAAAAGTAATGTTTCACGCCGGGGGAGTGGAGAGACGGAAAGAGAGAGAGAGAGAGAGAAAAGATGCAAAGCATGAAAGAAATAGAAAAGAGAGGAAAAATCGAAGAGTAAAGCCTTGTTTCTTAGAAGGTCAGACATTCTACTTTTCTTCTTCAGCTTTTCTCCCACTTCTTATTGTCGGTAAGGGTGGGGAAAAAAACAACTATTAATTGCCCCAGGAAGAGGAAGCGGGGCACTCTGCCTGCTCCAGCTGTCCCAGCAGAGATGAACCTGTCTGTTTAGAAGTGGTGATGTATGGACGCTACCTGGCTGATATTAATAACAGCTTAATGATATCTCTGACAATTCCACCAGCTAATTTAACGCTGTGTTGACCATACACACATACATACGCACACATACGCGCATGCACACGCACACACACACCCACACACACACCACCACATTCCCGCGCACTGCTATTCATGCAGTAAACCACTTCTGATGTTCATTTTTACGTGTGCCGGCACGAATGCGCGTTCATCAAGCGACACTGGCAACATCGGCCCGCTAATCAGCCAGAGTGATTACCTGGCCCGCCAACACTGCAGCAAAGGCTATTTATCAGCGCACATTAATGCACCGTGTAGGTTACAGAGGCATCACAAAAAAGGGACGTTTTAAAGGCATACACACACTTACAGCGTCCTCCTCTCCGCTACGACTGGGGCTGCCCTCCGCTTCCCCGAACGAGTCGTCCGTGGGCGGGTCTGTGGCGTCCGTGGGCGGGTCGCTGACGTGAGAAGCCGAGGACTTGGACGGAGAGCTCTTCCTGGGGGCCGGCGTAGGAGCTGCAGAGGAGAACAGACGTTTTTTTTTTTCATGGTGACGGGTATTGGGATGCACAAGGTGCTGGAAGGTCGGCGGCGGCGCGCTCACGGGAGTTGGTGGACGGCGTCGTGGAAGTGACCGGCGTCAGGTTCATTTGGGAAATGTCGAAGTCGTCACAGTCGTCCGTGTCCTGGGCGGTGCCCACGCGGCTGAAGTAAGAGCTGAACGCCTCTGAGGTTCCCGCTAGACTGGGCTGTTCGCCCTTCTTGGACGGCATGGCTGGAGGCTTCGCCAGCTGGAAATCCTGAGAGCACAGATAACGTCTGGTCAGAGAAGCGCACATTAGAGTAACTTTAGAGGTTTCTTTTTTAATATAATGAGCAAACTGCTCAGATGTAGCTCAGCTGATTGCAGCTTTAATACAGTTAATAGTGGATTATGTGTGACCTGAGTTTTCAGGTTTGAGTCTACAAACTAGATTGGGTTTAGCACGGGTCAAAGACTCTTCTATTAAAGCCAATCAAAAACTTTGTGTGGTGAATGTGCTTGAACTTTGGTTGATACGATGTGTTAAGTCAAAGTCTATTATTTTCCGCTTTTCATTCCACTTTGTATTTAAACCCATTTAAAAAATATATTTAAAATAAATCAGGAAGTGAAGAAAAAAGGAGAAAAGAACCAGATGTGGTAAATTCTTAAAAACAGTTTCTATGCTTCTCTAGGATCTCTAAAACCCAATTATGTGACGCAGCGCAACACAAACAGGAAGATCAAACAAACAGAGTGGAAACAAAGCCGACAGTCAAACTAAATACATTTCTGATTGACTCATCATGGACATTAACGTTCAATTCATTTTGGGGCTTTAATTATACCTTTGGACCTTCCTATTTGAGGACTGAATAATTTGTACAACGATTTGATGAAGCTAAAGGGCGAAATGGACGCACACACAGGACCAGTTTTCTTTCATCTGATGGCAGTTTGAGTCAGATGATTGAAACTTAGGCCAGACAAGGCGTTTCAACAGGTTTAGAATATAAAACATAAGCTGGCATTAAGCATCTGAACAGACTGGACCTCAAACCCGTCACCCGTTTCATCAAAGCTGGACAAGTAAAAATAGAACATGGCTGAAGTCCAACTTGCCAATGGGACGTTCATCCAGTATTAGAGGAGGTGTGTGCATGGATTTGAGCATGTATGTACAATTTTGATCCCATGTAACCTCGACAAAATAAAAAAAAATATTTTGCACCTTATTTCTGTCATTAAATATGTTCATATCTCTAAACATCGTCTCAGAACAGCTTTTGATGCATCATTAATGTCATGTTTTATGTTTATCGTGTCTTTTGATGTCTACTGCCGTGATTTCAGTAGGGTTTTTTTCTTTTATCCTCTTGTTTGATGCACTGAAGTGTTCTGCTTTAATTTCGGATTCCTGTAAAGTGCCTGAGTTAAAAAAAAAAAAAAAAAAGCTGAATAAATTATTATGAAAACTATATGCAGTATAATCATTACACCTTCGAATTTGCATTTGGTTCAACTCAAGCCCTGAACTGAAGCCGCTGCTCCCCCACCTTGAACATCTCCTTGCCCATCTTCTTCGCCCCCTCTCCGTGCTGCGGACTCGACGAAGCCGACGGGGACGGAGCGGAGGCGCTGGCCCCGGCGCCCGCCTGGCTCTCGCTGGCTGGAGTCACGGTGGTGACCGGGGCAAGCGTCTGGAACATCGCAGCGGGCAGAGTGCCCACGGGTTGGGCTGGGAGGTAGGCTGTCGGGGAGAAGGCTCCAGCCGCCATGGCGGCCCACTGCTGCTGGGTTGCGGGGAAGATGTTGGCCTGGCCCCAGATCAGAGGCTGTCCGCCAGGTATCACCTGGGCTACGGGGCCCAGAGGAGACTGGACCCCGAAGGCTAGCGGCGTCTGGGCAGCAAACGCCTGCTGGGACCAATGGCCAGGAGGTACTGCTCCCATCGTCACATAACCTGGAAGCACAGACAGGGTAACATTAGAAAGAGTCATTCCATTTCTCCCTCATTTTTTTCATAAAGTCTAAGAGAGGACACTCTTATGATTAGAAAACCCACATTTGGTGCTTCTCCTCTGTGCACAAACCCACAAAGATAATAAGACATGCATCACCAGAGAGCAATGCCCTACTTCTGCCTGCAGCTAATGCGGAGCCGCTTAATGGTCATGGTGAACTATAATAATTACCTCCAGAATGAGGCAGGATCATTATGGAAAGCCAGAGCACAACGCAGTCTCATTAAAATCACTCAAACTCATCAGCAAAAGGTACTTCTTATTACACAGTCACTAGTTCGCAGCTTCTGCTCTCTGGTAGTTAACTACAGGAGAGGAGGTTGACATTTACCCTCAGCCGCTCTGACACAGACACAGAGCAACGACCAAAGGCAAGGAGGGGAGCAAATAAAGACATCCTGAAAAGGTGAGAAATGAAACGGATTGCCAAAGAATTTGTATCCCCTTTCACTTTTTCATTGTTTCTCACATAAAAAGTGTTTTATTTTATTTTTTAATCTAATGGGCCCAAATAACACAGAGTGGAGAGTAATTGTGAAGTGGAAGCAAAATTATGCATGGCTCTTTTTTTTTTCCAGGGTTTCTGTTTCACCAACTGAAATTTCAGGCATTTTAGGACATTTTTAACACCATAATGAATGAAATTTTAGACAAAAATGCACAAAAGAAAATTGCACATTTTATATTGTAGAAGTTCAGTTTTTTCACAGAATGCACATAATATCATTTGGATTAGCAATAGAAGTCAGCCTGTCATCCAGTCAGATAGTGAAAGATTTACACTTACCCATGATAAATGCAAAAAAGCTAGCTAGCAACCCTATTAGCAGCTAGTTAGCGGTAGCCTCAACCACCTCAAATCACAGAACGAACTGAAGATGTCTCAGTGCGACTCGAACAGAAAAGTCCCCCAAGAAAAATAAACTACATAGAATATTAAAGATTAAATAGTCCTGCAAGGACAAAATTTAACACCTGCAACTAATGTACTTAGGGACAACTTACTTCTTTATTTGAATCAATTTAAGAAATTTTAAGGCCTTAATATTAGATAAATGATTCAAGACTTTTTAAAGATGTGTGGACACCCTGCTTCCACAAATACAAATCGAAACATAGCAGCGTATTTGTATTTAACCTCCACAAATCGACTCTTTTTAGAAACACCATTGGCTGCAGTTAAAGCTTCAAGTCTTTTGAGACGTGTCTCTACCAGCCTCACACAACAACACACTGGCAGATTTCACCGATTATTCTTCTCAGATAGCTCAATCAGAATGGATGGAGAGTATCTGTGTGCACATGTTTTCAAGTCGCAGTTGGATTCAGGTCTGGACTTTGACTGGGCCATTTTAACACAAAAAGCGATCCAGTCTCTCTTTCAGACTTATCTTGTGTTTAGCATCCTCCTAGCATGATACTGTCACTACCCTGTGAAGAATCATCAGTTCTCCATGCTGAGTTCTTGATGTATGAGGCTAAAGAAGAGTCAGTGATTTGAATTCCATTTATTTATACCAAAACACAGCTGGTCCATTCTGACATGCTACCTTTAAGGGCTAACATGCAACAATTGGTAACTTCTTTTATTAACCTCTGCCTAAGCTACGCCCCAAAGAGGGTGTTCCCTAATGTGTCATTTCTTCTAAGCAAAGCTTTCCTTTGCGTGTCATTTTCTGTAGGTTTAGCTTAGCAACTGGCTAAAAGAGATAGAAGGAAAACACAGAATTTATTTATTCTCAACACCTGCTTCACAGTGAGGACGGTGTGTTAAGGGTGATGCTTCATGACACTTGACTTTATTTAAGAATGTGAAAGTAAAGCAATTTCCTAGCTTTGTGTGCAACATTGGCTCATTTTCCTACACACATATCGCAATACGAGAAGCCGGAGCTCGTAGTTACGCAGTGACCAACATGTCCTCTCATCTTTCGCCACTGCTTTTCTTTCGGCTGCCACTGCTGCCTCAGCTTCAGGTAAGTCAGCAGTAGCATCCGAGGCGGCAAGCTAATAAAGCGTTTCATATTCAGCACACAACCGACTCCACCTTTCTTCCAGTATCCAGTCATCTGCATTTCAATTTTGTTCCTTCTCTGTTTATTCCAGCAGAACCTCCCCTCCCTTCTCCCTCCGTCCTCTGCATCCTAATCCTCTGACTTCACAGCTTCTCCTTATCTCCCAACGCGTTTGTTTGCCCGGTGCCTGTAGCAGCGGCACCGGCAGCGAATAAGCGAGGCCTCACCTGAGGGAACGGACGCAGGATTGAAGGGAGCGAACAGTTCCGTAGGCGGCTGCAGGCCCTGCGAGGGGTCGAGGGTGTTGGCGGGGGACGCCGGTGTCTGTGGGAGTAAGATGTCAGGTGAGAAAGCAACAATACAGAAAAAACAAAATAAAAATGCAGTTTGATTAAAAGGGAAACACATTATGTCGGCATGGCTGCTACTCACGGACGGGGAGGTTATGTCAGGCGGCGTGGACATGTCTCCGAAAATCTCTAACTGACTGATGTTCTGAGAAATAGAGAGGGGAGGGGAGAAAAAAAGAAAACAAACACAGTCAGTCAGGGAGCGATGGCTGCTATGCCCGTCTGGGAGACCAATCGTGAGGTGGTTAGCATTCCGGTCCAACATGCATCGCACACCGCATGCAACGCGGGAGCAGCTACATGCGGGTAAAATGCCACCTACCTCAACGCCGCTGCAGCAACACAGAGGAGGGGGAACAAGAGAGGTGAGCAGAGATGGGAGAATGAGATGTAATGATCAGGATGACAATACCCACCATGACTTATTACACTTGTCATCTGCCTCTGATAGCGGCGCTCTCTGCTAGCTGAGGAATACACCTCCTCACATCTTTACTGTACCAGAGTCTTCTTCTGAGCCTGAGTCGTTATTGTTTTCCTCTCGTGGAGGATGTGTGTTGTGTCTCAGAGGGAATAACCACAGATCTTTTTGATCTGAACTTGTTCTGTATCATTTCCTTCCCATGGTTCTCTTTAATAACTCTCTCCTTTTTTTTTCTTTTTCGTTGCGCATTACTGATATCTTTTGGCCAGTGGCAACCAAAGGAAACTATTTTTAGTCGATAAAAAGAATTTAAGCCTTGAATACATGGTCAGAGATTTGCATAAATCATGGATGTGGATAATTTCTTACAGAGATAATGAATGTTCTTAGAATATCTCCCCCCCCCACCGTTCACTCATGGGTCATGCGGACCGGAAAGTTCTTTTGTGCATCTATCAGAAAATGGATCTGTGATCATGACGTTGAGTCATGAAGAGTTTACTTTCACAAAGCCTGGGAGAAGATCCGAGGCTGTGGTATGTATGTTTCATTGCAGCAGAAGCTGCTCTTGTAGAGAGATTAAGTAGTTAAGATACAGATGCGACAAGAAGCAATGACGAAATTTCAATGGGATTAATTTTTACACACAAGTGATAAAATTAGCAGTTTTTTAAGAAATGTTCAGGGGAACAAAAAACACATTTAGCTCAGGGAGACATTTTTAAACTTTCTGTTCAGAGCTGCATCACTGACTTGGAATATTTGGAGTATGAAGATATTCTTTATTTGCGTTTAAAAGAATTACAAATAGTGATGCACATAAAAACTGAGATTTTTAGCTCAAATAAACTACATAGATGACAGGCCAGTAATAAATTCAAATAGCCAATCTTTAATGATCAGTGGATGCACGATGAAGCAATATAATAATGACAACTCTCTTGAGTGTAGATGTTGCTACAAAGTAAATAAGGCTTAAAATGAGTCATTTTAACACTAGCAAGGACATTAATAGCACAATCGCCTGAATCTGCATCCTTAATTCAACCAGGGTACTGGCTGATGCATATTCCACAAACATCAAGGACCAATAAAGCTTTTTACTACTGTTGTGAATTTACAATATTATTTGAAATACTGATGATAGACCAAAAAGCGTTGTACAGAAACTTAATTTGAAACCAATTTCAAAGTTCTCTTTACCAAAACAGGCTTCACTAACTGCAAATGAGTTCTGGGAATAAGAGATTGAAGTTAATTAATTCATGATATTAATGCAAAAATTATTTAAAAGGCAATCGTATTTCTGATGGCATGTTGAGACATGTTCGCCATTCATTTAGGCAACAAAGCTAGAGAGAGCAATACTTTAATTTAAAATTAAAGCTAAAAGTTGCTTCATTTTCTCCACTTGATTTTTTGACTGTATTGCCTTGAAGTCTTCCTTTGTCTACCTGTGTGTTTTACAACCTTCCCAATGTATTTGCATTGGCTCCAGAGTTTGGACCCAGCAGACAGGGAACAACCGGCGTCATCTTTTGTTACAACCCGTGTTGGTTTACCTTCTGGAAAGACGCTTCGAATGCTTTTCATTGTTGGCGCTGACAGCTGTCTTGTTGGGGCTGTGTAACCTGTCTATCAGCAGCAACTGATTAAGATGTGCGAGTCTCTTAACTGGATGCTCATCTGCATGATTAGAGTTGCGAAAACATTTGTTTTAGATATGCAAATTAGACGGATGCCTGTTGGGGTTTTTTTTAACTCTGAAAGATCTCGCTATTTGTTTTTTTGTTGCTGAAAGATTAGCAACCAGTTCTTAAAATGTCATCTGTTTTAAAAAATTAAGGAAACTGAATCATAGGAAAGAATTTCTGTGATTTATTTCTTTTCTCTACAAACAGTTTTAAAAAATAACTGACTGAATTCACTCCCAGAGAAGTGATCCCGTGTTTTGCTCGAGTTTGAACTTTGTCTGCGAGATATTTTCTCTCCTGAAAGACCTCCCGGCGGAGCCAATGGACGGGAGGCTTCGTCTCTGCTACACCTATTTTTCAGTTTTAGACAAACACACAGGTGTGAACGTGGGAGTGCAGCAGTGCAGCATCCTAATGTCCTCCTGGCCAAACTTGGCTGCTATAGCAACAGGAACGGTGCATGTTTTATTCAGGAATGACAGAGGTCGACGGTTGGGGTCACTTCAGACCAAAGAAGAACAAGAGGTGCAGAACTGATCAGGATGTGGCGACAAAAGCTCATCTGAGGAAGTGACTAGCGAAGCAGCTAATGAGGGCTGAAAGCTAATCTTTACGGCTCCCCGCTGGAAAACAGAGGAAGACGTCCTGGTATGTATGTACAGCGCCTTACCTGAGTCACCACGTCCAGGTTTAAGTCTATCAGATCTGCAACTTCCTGCTGCTCCGGCTGCCGTTGACGTTCGACAGGTTTCTCGCGCTTATGTTGATGATGATGATGATGATGATGGCGGTGGTGGGATTTTTTTTTATGTCCGTTCTGTAATCCAAACCCCAGTGTTAGATGACAGGTGGGATGAAAATGTTGCCACACACAAACATGTTAGTTGTTTTCAATTCGCACACACACAAACAGAAAGTAGTGAAGTTTGATCTCTTGAATATACCATGTTAGCTCGTCTGCTAATCATGATACAAACACAGGACTTTGCAAGAGCCTGAACTTGTCCACATTTTGGGACCTAAATATATTTTACCGGGATTTTTGTGAGACAAAAACACAAAGCAGCTCACAATTATTCTGCGGGAGGAAAAATGATACATGATTTCCCCAAACAAGGAGCAGAGATCCGTTGCTCAGGAGGGAGAATCTGTTGACAGGATGGCTAATAAGTGGAGCATTTCACAAATTTGGTGGAACAGTGGCATCAGGAAATGTTCACTAAAGAGTCTTGTTTGAAAGTTTATCACGTGGTAAGAGGAAAGTGGAAAACAGTGCTCTCTTCAGGTTAAAAACTGAACTACCTGATATTATTGCTAATATTGATTTCTGGATAATCATCATGCTGTGGGAATTCTTCTCTTCAGTGGGGAGCAGGTAAGACGGGAAGACGGATGAAAACTACAACGTCCTTAAAATACATGTAGAGCTACTAATGGAATGGTTTAAATCAAAGCTTATTCAAGTGTTCAAGTTCAACGTTTAATTGTCATGTGCAGAGTACAAACATTTCCTTATATAATAAAAAACTTACTTCGCTGTCTGCAAGAACGCCACTTAAAAAAAGGTTAGAAAAAGTACAAAATGTAAAATAACCTTCTAAATATAGCAAAAATATTACCTACAAGTACCAGTAACAGGATAAAAGTAAACTCTCTGTACATAAACTTTATACTATATAAATTTAAACACAAGGGAATGTGAATATAGCGTAGGAGAAGATTACTGGTAGCAGTGCAAATGTCAATAGACCGATCAAAGTCTAGATCTAAATTCAACTGAATCTGCAGAAAAACTTGAAAATTGACATTGAAAATGTTCCATCTCTACATGCGGTGAACTGGTTTGGCACACCAGTTTGAAATTTTTCTTAGTGAAATATTTTTGAAAACCACGTATCAACTCTTTCTACAATACAGCTTTTCACTACTCTTTGTTGGTCCATCACGCGAAATCCCAATAAAGTACAATGAAGTTTGTGTTTCACAAAAATGTGAAAGGCTCAGAGTGTCGGAATAATTTCACAAGGTATTGTATGTCTATTGCAAAATCTTTCCACCAATGCCACCCTCCTCTGTCTGCAGAAACAACAGTGTGACGAAGGCCTCCTCCGTTCCAGCTCTGGCCCAAACACTTGGTCTAAGCCAAGCCAGTACCGTATTTGTTGCATGACAATATTATTGAGTGTGCTGCTCTCATTGGATGAAAGCATGAGATATGACCATCATTAGCTGATGCTGAAAAACAATAACACATTGCCCAGTCGTAATCAGGTCTAAAAGCACAGCTCATTTTTCTACTTAGCTTTTTTCCCTCAAAAAAATCTGAACTCATAATCGCTCATTTCAATCTAGCTGATGAAACACATTTGTCTAAATTTGTGGCGTGGGTGTGTGTTGGTGTGTATCATCTATTGAATCATACAGTATCTGCCATCTTTGCTGAAAGTTGCAGTCTGCTGCTGGCTTTCCCTCAGTTTGTCCTTCTGTCCTCACTCTCTCGCTTCCTTTCCTGCCAATTATCCCTTTGTGCCCGTTAGACGCTCTCGCCCTCCCTTCGCCCAGCCCGTATAGTCCTCATCATCGCAGCCACAAACCTATCAATTAGCCATCTCCAGGGAAACAGTAATTACCTGTGCACATGTGTTTGGCATACAATTAATGCATCCCCTTTAATTAACACCACCTTGTTGATTCCCTGCCGAGTGACTGATTGGGCTGGCATGCGACGCAAGGACCGCTGACCTTGTGCAAACAATGCACACAAGTCAGAAAAATAAATTCATACATGCTACGACTGAATCTTCTTTCATTTACCATCTGAAACTGGGTGCATCTCCTAAACCTCGGAGGATCCATGAATAGTTACAGTGCCTTAAAAAAGTATCCATATTTCCTAAAAATTGTTCAGATTTTGTCACATCACAACCTCAAACTTTAATGTATTTACTTAGGTTTTTATGCAGCCATCCAACAAAAAATATAATACGATTCTGAATTGGAAGAAAAATCATCAAACATCTTCAACGTTTCCTACAAATAGAGATCTTAAACATGTGGGATGCCTTCATATTCAGCAAAGTTGTTGAAAACCATGCTTTGTTTTCTTTTTCGCTTCATAATTTGCACTAATCTGCATTGGTCTATCACATAAAACGGATGATCCGGAGCTGCAGAAACACAGACAGAATGACTGACTCTACAGTTCTTCACATGTGTGTAGGTGTGTGTCTGTGTGGCATAACCTTTGTTTAAACTCCAAAGCTAAAACAACCCAGAGTGTAATTTGCAGTAGTGATCCTATCATACCACGTTATCAGTAATCCAGCGTTTGAGTGGAGCTGTTGCATCTGTCTGCTGGAAATGTGATATGCTGACCTCTACATTCGGACTCTGAGGCTTGTGTTGATTCAACGCACTATTACAGGTCTGACCAGATCAAGAGCTCTGTAGATTGGGATGGCTTTTTGGGTATATGTGTGTGTTTTATTGATTTGCCATCGTTTAAGAAGGTGACAGAGTAAACACCAGAAGGGAACGCCGCAGACAGGAGGTCACGTCAGTACTGATGGGATCATTTTGTCTGAGGTGTGGTGTGCACACATGCGCACACGTCACTTAATGCCACCGTCCAGCATCCGCCCGGCTGAGAGCGCTGCGGATTTCTATCAGCAGTGAAAACCGTGGCAGGGCCGGCCATAGGTTCATTTGGGCTCTGAGCAGAATTTACATTTGGGATCCACCCTGCTTAACAGTTTTCAAAATGTGCTTTTTAGTTTGCATCTTACAGTTATATAAATATACTTTTTTAAATTGACAATAAGAGAATCACATCAATCCATTTGCAATTTTTAATCAATAACCAGCAGCTAGAATAAACTGTTTTGAATCTTAAAAGCTTTTAGTTATGGCAATTGTGAACTAATTACAAATTTAAATTTGTAATTAGATTTGATTAGAAGCACATACAAAAAACTGTCAATTAACTGCGTGTGGACCAGCGGGTAGAGAAGTCTTCCTGCAATCAGAAAGTTACGGGTTTGATTCCAGCTTCTTCCTGACAGGTCAGTGTGTTTCTGGGCAATACACCCTACTCCAAATTGTAACATCTAAAAGTTGCCTCATACTTTACCTTGAATACAAACAAACAAACAAAAAAAAAAAAACAAGTTATATGAGAAGTTAAAGACTATCAGCCTGTGGTTGCTTCTGGTCAGACTGGACCATGAGAAAAATACATCCTGCTGACTTTATTCAAGAGATATTTCCACTTTCCAACAGTTTACATGCTGCCGTGCCAAAGCTTTGTCAGCGTGTACCCATCATGCTCTCTGAATTCAGCGTGTACCCATCATGCTCTCTGAATGATGTTTCTGACTCCTAGAGCATCGGGAATGGGTTCCTGTTGGAAAACACAATATGCTCCTCGCGTAGTGGCATTATAGAATGCTGCATCTCACGCTCAGAAGATTGAAGAGCATTACAGCGGGAGCGTGCCACCCTGTGAAGCTGGATTTATCTTCAAATCAAATTAAAGTGTCTTCAGAGTGCTGCAAAGTCCAATTGGTTCCAAGACAACAGAAACGTGTTGGATTCGGTCCCATCCAGACACCTACCGGCACAAAGGCAATCCAAAAAGCAGCATGTGCTGGAAGCCGGTGAGGGGAGAACAAAAAAAAGTACTACGGTGCCTGTAAGCTTCTTACCAAATGTGGAGATAATAAGCATCCAGAAAACTGTGAGACTGATGCTACCTAAATTTATGGTATTGGGAATGTGACTGCCAGCAGAGTACAAGGATAGCAGTTAAAGGGAGGTGGGGTGTAGAGAAAAAAAAGAAAAGACCTACTGCTGAGGGATGCAGACAAACATGGTGGGATCTGCATTGTAAGGAGGGCGCATGTGAATGTGGAATACAATAAGCTCGACGGGAGGAGGTGTCACATATAACCAGACATCCACTCCCACATATCCACAGGACAGCAGACTGATTATTGCGAGTGTTTGGATTATAGAAGATTGAATCGGGCGGCAATAAAACGATCATCTTTATAGTCAGATAGAGAGCAGATGAGATATAAGGAGGCCTGACACAAGTGAAGGTCATCTTTCATTATCGGCACAGTAACAAGCATTTACAGATATACAGACATGAACACATGATGGATTTTTTTTTCTGGATGCAGTAGCATAATGTAGCTCTAATAAATAGAAATATCCAACTATTTATCTGAATACATTTGGGAAGAAAATGCTTTTTAGAAACAACATTTTCAACAAATTCATTGGAATTCAGATAAGCCAGACGTTGGAATCAGTAAAAAAAAATGGAACAGATCTATAAACCTTTCACCAATAGGACAATACTTAGTCTTCCTATATACCAGGTTGTGAGACTCAAGGGTGGTTGATTTTGTGTCAGATGTACTATTTCTGTATGAATTTTGTTATACATTTATGATCATTTTCCTGCTAAACCTGCACTGCATTCTAACCAGGTTTCTATGAGAGAGTAACAGACCCAAAAACATCATAAATCACTCAAAACCCACTACAGTGAGTAAGAGGTTCTGTTCCACATATTCCTTTGTTTCATGTCAAACCAATCTGGAGTGTTTGCTGCTGAAAAGTTCAACCATAAGCTGCTGTCACTCCGTTTCTTGTCTTGCCATGTAGGCTCACAGTTTGAAAAACTTGACTGTGTGTAACTCATCATGTTCTGATTGAATGCATTGCTTTACTACAACAACAACTCATTTTTCCCATATGAAAAGGATAAACTGACATGAAATAGAAACACTCAAAGAGTGCAGTAAATAAAGAGCTAAATTACCTAGGCATTAAGTGGTCAGATTGTTTTAAGTTTTGATTTCAAGCATCCAGCATCCCGAGGCGAGATAGTATATGTCACAGTGTTGTGTCAGATCAAGCAGAGTTCTTGTTACATTTGAATTGTTAAATTCATTAAAGTGGAAGTATTATGTATTTTCTAGACACATAATACCATTTTATAGTGCAATTGAGTAACTTTATTTCCTTCAGTCGTTATAAAAATTTTCTGTCAAATATGGCTTAAAAGAAATTTGACCCTGTAATTTAACACCTTGAAATTGGACCTCTGTCTCTTTAAAACTCCTGCTCTTTCTGGCACTCGGCCTTCAGAAAATCATCATCTCCTCTATTAACCTTGTATCAACTGAGAAGTAGCTCTTGTAATGAGCTCAGCAGATGTGCAGTTCCACCAGGTGATTGCTAATTGCTACTGGCTAGTCTGAAGGAGCTGAGAAGGGGAATTGCTCTGTGAAGTGGAACCTTGGAGCTACTGAAGCTCTGAGGAGGAGCTGCGCCTCCAAGACTGAATAGTTCCCAGGGGAGATAAAGCATGCATGAAAGGATCAAGGCAATACTCCAGGTATGTTTTGGTAAGGGAATAACGTAATATAAAATAGAGCTAAAAAAATTCTTTTACATAATACTGTCTCATTAATAAATATATATATATATATATATATATATATATATATATATATATATATCTATATATATATAAATATACACT
>CAEFZX010026139.1:0-25347 GCA_903066825.1 Alfaro cultratus
ATATTTACACACAATATTTTATAGCTCCTTGCTACTACTCTCTGTTTATACATAACCCCTTATAGTATATACATACACAGTTTTGTACACCTGTAAATAAATATTTGTATCCTGTATAGCACTTCTGGATAGATGCAAACTACATTTCGTTGCTTTGTAGTTGTGACAGTGCAATGACAATAAAGTTGAATTCTATTCTATTCTATAATATTTCAATTATGAATTTACTTAATTAAAAAAAATTAAGTAATTTTAAAAAAAAACTCTGACATAACTGTCTTTCTAATAAGAGAATTGTGGAATCAACCAACTAAGTGAGTAATTCCTTCCTTTGACGTTAAGCTAACATCTGTTAGCTTTTGTAGCTGCCAGGCTCTACAACTCCTAAAAGCTTGAAAAATGAAATGTTAGGACTGAAAATAACAACATCAATGTAGTGAAGCTTCGCATGAACTTGTTAGCTCCTCTGTCCATTGATATAGCTGATATTTGGTGAAATGATGCACTAATTGACTCAAATACTCTGCAGAGAATCACCACGTTTACATAGAAACAGAGCGCAGGCTCTGTGAGACTTGCGGCCACGTGGGATTTTCTAGGTCGGTTGTGGGCGGAGCTTGGTAAGGTCCACTGTATTTATGTTGAATACTGTACAGTATTTTGTTCTTCATTCTGTTTCTTTCTATATATTTTACATTGTATCTTTGTGTGAAACCACAATGAATCTGGTGCTGCTGTTATGCAGGTATTTAGCCAAATTACCAGACACAGAACCAGTCAGTAGTAGTTTCTAGAATGGGGGTGTGGTATGGTCCAGATAGGGGTCAGGGTCAGCTAGAGGTCAACCTGATACCTGCACTTAAAGCTAACAATCCAAACAAAGAGCTGATGGTTACATGTTAGACAATGGGAGGAGATCCACTGGATAAAACTGGCGTATGAAACCCAACACATGGCGTTTACGTGAGCAGTGTGCCGGTACATCGAGTCTGGTTTATATTGTGCTTTATGGTTGCCTATACAGTCATGAAGACATGGAAAATAATTAAAATGAAGAAGAAATTTGAAGAAAACTAGGAGGGTATAATTTTTTTAATGATGGTATGTCTAATACTTACAAAGTGATGTCATCAGGTGACTCAGAACCGTCCAATCACTGAATAGATAAATGTGTGTATGAGCCGAAACTTTCTCCAGCTGAATAGAAACTGAAGTTTTAATCTTTGGACCTAAAGAGGAATAATCTAGAGTTATAGATCTAGAGTTTGCTTCAGTTTTTCCAGCTGGAAACTAGAAATCAGGATGACCTGTGAACTCTGACCTGAACCTTCAGAGCTACATAAAGAAGGTTTAAAAATGGACCTTCTATCAGCTGAAGAACATTTCCAGGATCAGAGGAGTAATATCTCAGCATCAGAGAAACTCATCCAGGTGTTTCTCTTCAGTCTCATTGATCACTGCAGCAGCATCTTCACATCCGACTAACAAATCGATGGTCCAGCTGCAGCTGATCCAGAACGCTGCTGCTGGAGTTCTGACTAAAACCAGGAAGATAGAGAACATCACCCAGTTCTACATTCCTTCACTGAGAGAAGAGAGTTTAAATCCTAATGGTAGTTTAGAAATCACTGAACTGATTAAAGACGGATTAAAACTGCTGGATCAACCTGCTGGTTCTGGTTCTGCACTGCATCTAGAACCAAAATGGAGAAGCAGCATTCAATTTCTTTGCACCACAAATCTGGATCAAACTTTCAGAAAACTGAAAATCTGTTTTTATCACTTTCTTGCTATATTTAGCAACATTCAGACAAAAATAATCGGTGTTGGCCAAAATCAGAATCGGCAGGTCAGGGTTTTTAAAGACTGGTTATCAGTGATTGGTCAGAAAATTGCAACAGAGCAGCACTATGATTATTTAAAAATAGATTGTATTTACGTATTGTGGAGTGAGAGTAACTGACTGAGCTGCATTTCTTATGTATTATATAATAGTCAGTAATCTAGTTTAAATATTCCTAACATTTTCCCTGTTGTTGATTTCTCCATGTTGGAAACCAAACAAGGAGAAATCTTTATCTCAAACATCCAGTTTCACACACTAGAAAACACATTAGAATTATTATTCACACTATAAAACTTAACTGCAAAATTTTATATCTCTATGCTGAGCATGAAAGACAAAACAAAATAATGTAAACTAGATGTAAAACAGTCCATGAATAAGAATATTAAAAGGTAATAAAAGGTATTTACATCCTCTCATATTTAAAATAAAAACTAATCAATAATTATCTATATCACTTGATATGAAATGCTTTAAGTTGTGATACATTTTTCAGTCACATTGCAGTCCCAACTTATTACAAATTTGAAAAATTATTAAAATAGATCACAAATTTTCTCATTTGCAATTCTCTTTTTTTTTTATGAGAAAAGGTTTGTTCAAAGCAAGACATCGATTAACTACTAAAAACCAATTAACTATATTCATCCAAATCCCTATTAGTTGAAAAAAAGAATGACTAGAATAATAAATATTCCAAGTCCTGATGACAGATAAAAACTGGACTGGATGGATCCAGGAAATTGATCTAATTATTTACCTGAAAGGTAAATAGAACCAGCAGGAACTAGATCCTCCTCTAATTTAGTTAAAACTGTCTGTTATCCACCATAAACATAAGCTAAATATGATTTTACATGACCTTTAAACTTAACGTGTTAAACTTGACTGTAAATAACCAATGGGCCTTTAGCCATTAGCAGCTAATCCAGTTAGCTTCAACACAAACCAGAATACTTAGCGGATCTATAGTTCAGGTCTGCTATTATACAATAAATGTTACAGCATCAATGTATTAAAACATGTAATGTTTTCATAAATTAGCACAGAACAGCAGCTGCTACTCACCGAGCCTCCTTGTTCACCTCAGGTTGTTTCCTCCGGAGGGGGGGGGGGGGACTGCCCAGCAGTTTGATGAGTTCTCTGTTTAAAAAACGAAAAATGTTCTTGTTTGTTGGGAAGAACCTGATTTACGCTTCACTATTCGCCCGGCATGCTGAAACTGTAATTTAAAACACCGCTAAAACGTCAACGTTGTTAAAAAGATTGCTCTCGATTTCTCCTGCTTTCCTTTTCACCACATTTCATTGAGCGGCTCTTTGGCGCCACAAGTCAAGGCCATCAATGACCCCGCCTCTTCCTTCGGGTTTGCGTAAACGTCACCGCCGCCATATTGGAGAGGGAAGAGTTCTCGTAGCAAAACTATTATAAAACTATTATTACAAGTAAAAGTTAGCATTTTCAGAATCATAAGACAGAATCCTCCTATTTAAATCGTATTTATAATGAATAAACTACTGTTTGAATCCTAACATAAAACAAAAATGACTTGATTTGTATTGTATTAGTATGATAAATGGTCCCTGTTCTTTTCAAAAGAAAAGTTTACATGCTAAGTATATAAATATTTATTGGCAGATGTTTGTAATAACACATCGATACAAATAAATTGGGAGAAAATTCCTATTAAATATATAACTGGGTGTAATTACATTCTTCATTTATTCCAGATGGATATAAATAATTCAAAATTATTTAATTTGATGTGAATCAAACATTGACATGTCAAAAGGTGATTTATTCCTGATTTCTTTTTCTCAAAACAAATGGATTTGTAAATTGGACTGAATTTTCCTTTTACTCAATTACACTATATAATACTTTACATCACACAGTACCATTAAAGTCTTATAGTAAACTAACAGGTGTAATTTTTTGAGTGTTCTTAATTATTTCAGATGTGTTTTTAATTGCTAAAAGCTGTTGATAACTTTGGCTCACCAACAATAGCTTCAGGACTGGACCAGGGATCACTTAGCCAGGAAATGGAGTATGGAGGAAATAAGAGGAAGTGTGACTGTTGGGGATTGTTGTATTTTACTAACATGGCTCTTACTTTGATGTTTATTTGCAGCCTGAAGATGTTTGATCAGCCAACCTGATCTCCACTGGTCCACAAGTAATTGATTGAACTCCACTATTTTGATTATTGCTGATAATTTTTTAGTTGTTAATTCAAATATTCTTGGACTTTATGTTCCAGGAAAACGTTTTTACCAGAGTTGCTGTTGGGTCAAATCTGTTTTTATTTAGTCAAAGGAACTTTGAGATGTTGAGTTTTCATAAATGCTCCTTTGCACCACAAAAATTACCTACCAAAATGTTGCCAAACAAATGTTTTAAGAGAAGTTGGAGAATTTTCTACTACAACTTCATCAGGAGAAGCCATGATGATCACACCTGGCTAGTGATCACAATCTATCAGTCAGCTCAACGAGAAATGTTGAACTGACTGAGCTATCAGTCAGCTCTTGTCGTACGAGATCTCAAATATCGTGAGATCTCGTACGACAAAACTATTCAAGATTAGTCACATATAATATTTATGAAATACAAGTAAAACATGTGGTGCCATAAAACTACTCCTGGGACATTTTCTTTGAAACGTTACTCGTCTAGTAAAAGTAAATAGTTAATACTCACCTCTTCACACAGGTGCTCTAATTGTTGCAGACCATCTCAGAGTCTGGACCTGATTAGCACAGGCTCCAGTATTTGACCTCATCTGTTTATAGCAGGGGTCTCAAACTCCAGTCCTCGAGGGCCGCAGTCCTGCAGTTTTTAGATGTGCCACAGGTACAAAACGCTGGAATGAAATNCCAGAGCCTTGCTAATGACCTGATTATTCTATTCAGGTGTGGTGCAGCAGAGGCACATCTAAAAGTTGCAGGACTGCGGCCCTCGAGGACTGGAGTTTGAGACCCCTGGTCTATAGTTTCTCTGTTAAAGCATCTGACCTCAGAGGAATCCTCCAGACTTGTAGAATATCAGCAGGTTCTCAGGATGACAGATTTCCACCCTGATCTGTCAGGATCAATGATGAAGTTAAGCTGAACCAGCAGCATGAACAGACAACCAGCAGTGCAGGTAAAACACCTGGTTCTGCTGCTGGTTCTCAGTCAGCTGAAATTTAACCTGACTGTGTTTGAGCCTTCAGAGAGTTGAGCAGAAAGTAGAGAGGAGCCAAAATAAAAACCAACTCCAGCAGGTTTTAATGTCCAATAATTTTTATTCCAGCATGATCATTTTAGTTCTTGAAACCACTGAGACTTCATAGTTCACAGGAACAAATACAACAGATTTATCGAACATAAACGTCTTAATGAGAACTCAACAGATTTAGGTTAAAATAGAGCACAAAGCAGATTATAATGAATTACGCTGCATGATTCTGAAAGCTGTTTCTGGTAAATTTATATTTCTTTTGGAGCTTTCAGATCTTGGATCTGGTTTCCTTTTATTTCTGCTTCAGCTGAAAACGGGATTTTCTGCAGAAGTCTTTCTTCGATGTTGCCCTCTAGTTTGACACCAAAAGCTTTGGCCAGAAGACGGGAAGAAACAATGAAGGTGTTCAGCTGGTCGTTGATCATCACGTCCAGATTAAACTGCAACCCTTCAGTTTTCATGATCCCTATAATCTGCATGGAGACATTCTGGACAGCAGCAGCTTGGACCTGGACAGAAACGAGTAAACAGGACAGTTGGATCATAATTGGGCCCATCAAAGAAATGTAAAATGTGTAAACCGACTTTCAGCCAAACATCTGAATTATTTGAATGAAAATGTGTGGAAACATTCAGATTCATGATGTGGCTCAGTTGAGACAACTTTATTTGGATATGCTGCTACATTATCAAAACGGTTATTATGTCTGATTGTTTGAATGGAAGCACATAATCCTAAAATATATACAGATTTACAAGTTAGCAACCAAACTGTGATTCCCTTGATATAGGCAGTGCTTTAAGAGGAAAACAGTGCCAGTATTCTCTTTAATGTCATACAAATATAGGACAAATATGTGGGCAATATCTTTATATAGATCTATAAATCTATGAACCCCGCCTCTCGCCCGGAAAGTTAGCAGGAGTTAGGCAGCAGCACCCCTCCGGACCCCACTAGGGACAAGAGTGTACAGAAAATGGTTGGATGGATATAAATCTATGGATATGTAGTTTTATTGGACAGAATTGCAAAGATAAAAGAACAAAGTGAGTGCTACATCAAATTCACATGAGTCAAATCCAAAGTGTCATGGAGCCACTTTCATTAACTTCAAGCCTCATGGCGTTCTGACAAAACAAAGACAGAAACTAGAAGCTCATTGAAAACACGAAGAAGTGATGAGTCCCTAACAGACTACAGGGTTCAGTGAACACAATCTGTAAAACATATTTCTTGTTAGTATTAGGCCAGACCTCGTTGTGTTTTTGGCTTTTGGCTGGATAGAAATTCATCTAATAGCTTTCACTCAATTATATTTAAAAGTAACTTTTTGGAAGACATGTACTTTTAAGAGTAGTTTTACTGCATTGTACTTTTTAATTTTGTTAGAAAAATATTTCTCTGAACTACTGCTGCTCTTATTTCAGTAAACTCTACCCACGGTGAGTAACTTCATTAAATGAAGGAAGGTTGTTGCTTGTGCATGCAGAGCTGCAGGGCAGCATTTTGATGGGGAAACGTCCCTGTACACTGAGGGGTAAAATAAGAGCTTGGTACTCTGGTGCTTACCGGCCTACTTAAAGGATGAACGTAGAAATCCTATATATGAAAAATGGCTCATTTTACCTCAGTCTCTGTTTTGTACTCTGCTAGACATTTTCAGTGGTCTGAATAACAGCAGAGAAACAAGATAATAATCCGGTACCTTACAAATTCTGGTGAAGTCGGTGGAGTTCAGAGACACCGACTCATAGTAACGGTTGGTCATTAGGTTAGTCACTATGATGAAATCTCCGGTGGACAATCCTCTCAGCTGCTCGATATCTTTGCGCCACAATGTGATCCAGATGGAACCGGTTTCATCTTTAAGTTGGAACTTGCGTATAATTACTTTGGTCCTTTTTCTCTCCAGTTTGATCTGAGCTACTGATTTGATCTGAGGACCACAAAGTGATTAAAGCAGTACTGGAAATAATTAACGTTTTCAGAATAGTATATATAAAAACACAGACAGCCATAAATCTCTTGTTCTGAACATCTTTCAACAGAAATCACTTACCTTAATCACAGTTCCTTCAAGACTCACTGCTGTTCTCTCCTCAAAGGACTGGATCTTCTCGATGGAGCAAACTGGTCTCTGGTTGTAAATCAACATCTGAGTCTCCAGCTCCAGAGTCTTGGGTACTTCAATCCTACTAGTCTTTGAGAATTGGTCATTTGTGAAAACCTTCATCACCATTTCATCTTTGACTATTTCCACCTTAACATTTTTGAAAAGGTAAAATTGCCCCTCTTCAAATGTCTGAAATAGCTCTTTTCCATAAACCATGACTTTGATGCAGTTGGTTTCATCAGCGACTCCCAGGTAGAAGAAGAAATTCTTATTCTTATTCTTGTTTTCATACGTACGCAGAGCAGATTTCTGAACAACCTTTCCAAATACAGGTTTCCCATTAGTGTCTCCATTTTCCTTCACAACCTTGATGCTCTGTCTCTGGAAACAAGTTCAGAGAAATGATAGAAATTCACAAAGCAAATGTTTCAAAACAAGAGAAAAACATTAATATTTGTAGCAATAACTAGAAGTTTCCAACTTACCCATGGAGGGATCTCTGCTTTCTGGAAAATGAACAGAGTTAATAATTAATTGGTCATATATTCTCTTTTTGAACATTTTTATCTAAAATCCAGAATCAACTGGTTGGGTTTCTACATTCAGTTCATTTGAAATATTTTGGAAGCAGAACCAGAGACAGAACAGAATCCTGCTGCTGCTGTTTGAATCTCCTACTTTCATCTTTGCTCAGTAACGATGTGTTATTGTAATCTTTGCAGCAATAACACATCTGACCTAGAGGGGCTCTACCTTCTTCCTCTAATATCTCTTAGTTATTCCTCTATGTGTTAATCATGGTTGGTGGGATAGTTAAAGCCCTGTCCACATTGAGACAGTTTCAGGTGTATTTCAAGACATGAAGTCTGCCGGTTTCATGTTTCTGTGTGGCCATGATGTTTTTTGAGGGATGATGTCATAACTCCTTCTCTTTCTCTGTGTCCCACATGCACCTAACTATCACAGCTGACAAACATGGCACTGTCCAGTGTTTTTTGTGTCATACTAAAGCAGTGTTACAGTGCCACCAATAGGCCTGGCAGACCTACTACATCATTTGGCACTGCGACCTGTTGCAACATTTTTTCATAATCGTTTACAAAAATATGCTGCGCTCATGTCTGGATGTACAGTGCCTAAACTGCAAGTAGTTCAACCTCTCTCTGTGTCCAGATGATGCAATGAACTGGGATATTGTTATAGACCCTAACTCTGCTTTCCAGGATCAGAGGACTAATGTCTCAGCATCAGAGAAACTCTGATGTGGCACTGATTACTGCAGCAGCGTCTTCACAGGTCTGAACGCTGCTGCTGGAGTTCTGACTAAAACCAGGAAGATACAGCACAGCATCCAGTTCTACATTCCTTCACTGAGATAAGAGACTTTAAACTACTGCTGGTAGTTTAGAAATTACTGAACGGATTAAAGATCTGCTGCTGCTGGATCAACCTACTGGTTCTGCTGTGCATCAGAACCAGAAACAAACATGGAGAAGCAGAAATCAGCTTCTATGCACCACAGATCTGGAACAAACTTTCAGAAAAAACACTGAGTTTGTCCAGAAAACTGAACAAACTCAGTGTTTAAAGGAACTCGGTGTTTCTTTAGACACAAAGTTCCTTTAAATCTAGACTATAAATGTTAGCCTGGTTAGAGCTGCTTTTGAAACATAGTCAATGAATCATTGACCAACAAATTAGATGTGTATTTTTTTTTCTATCTAGCTCTTGGTGAAGGCTGACTCTTTCCTGCTTCCTCTGTTTTTGTGTTGCTTTTTTGGAGCCTTTCTTTGCACAACCTCCAAATCTAGAAATTATGGATCTGGTCAACCGGTTTCTCAATGCAATTGATCAAATTTTCTCGATGCGAAGTCTGGGCACAGGAGAGCCCTGTTGTCCTGCGGGGACACACCTGGATTTATTTATGATAACAACATTTCTGCTGTTTGGCGCTTGTGAATACCTGACTTATCAACTAATTTGTGACAGACTTGGCCGAACTAGCGAACATTCAGACTGCATGTTGTGGGACAGAAATGCAAGTTGGATGCGAGTCTTACTGAAACTCGCAGCCCAGCTGAGGACTCAAAACCCACTAGTGGGATGGTATTGATCTTGGAGAAGTTCCTAGCTTTGGTTCAGTGGAACGACCACACTAATTTGGATGACTGGGATGAACTATAAGAGATATACCAGTTAAAGACTCCAGGACAGACATAAATTAAGTCTGCCTGATCTTAAGAAAATTTGTTATTCTGAATCTGGCTCCCTGTGGTCTTGGCAGCTATCTCGAATCTCCTGGAGTTTATGTAGACAAACTGCTCCTTCCCATCTCCTCATTCCTCCCAACGTCATCCGTGGAATCTTATGGCTGAACTCTCAAGCACTCGCTCTTAATTTTTCCACCTTTATCAGAGACTTGTTTGGGAGAACAGGCTGTGAGAGACATGGGCTACTCTGCAAACACACACTCCCTTTGCCAGCACGTCTTTGTCTTGCTATATGTGTCATATCCTACCCAATGTTGTTTTTTCATCCTACTTATCGGTTACTTTTTAGATTATTTTTAGAAACTGGGGAGTACTCACTTTTAGCCCAGAAAAGGATTATCTACCAACCCTGAATAGGAGTATCTAGTTTATATACTTTGGATCAACATTATTCTTTCTCTTCTTTCCTTTGGTTTGTTATTTTGTTTGTATTTCCTTTTAATTCATGTAAATCACTTTGAATTTTGTTGCTGAACAAATTGTTGCTGAAAATGTGCAATATAAATAAAATTACCTTTACTTTGCCTTACCTTACCTATTGATAGTTCCTCAATTGTTGACTGCATGTTTTTTATAACTTATTTTTGTCTTTTTATCATGTAAAGCACTTTGAGCTACCTTATTGCTGAAATGTGCTATGCAAATAACTTTAATGATTAATTGATAAAAACGTGCTGCAGTATTTTAGATCATTAAGAAACTGTTGGATAATGAGTCTAAAACAGACTAAATTACACCAGTGTGTGGGACTGTTGGTTACTGTAATGGTTACCTTCTCAGACTGAGGACTTCCTGGATCGTCTGTAGAAGAAGAAGAAGAGTCAGGGAGTTTCTGCTCTGATGATTTGATCTTTAGTTTTATAAACAGACTCTGTTTGACCTGATTCTGTCTGTATTTCTTCTGAGGTTGATTCATTAAACTTACCAGCTTGGGTTTCATCATCTGAAGAATCTGAATCGGACACAACATTGTTCTTCTCAAACCCTGTTAAACATGAAGGGCAGCAGATCATCAGCAGGTCAGATTATAATTATTATTATATTAGTGGTATATCAGGTGAGATCTGAGCTCAGGAGGTGTTCCCAGACAGCAGCTAACTCCATACCACACCCACTTCACTTGACGAACTAAATAAACATTGACCCTGGGAAAGACAGGCGTCGTCACAATGAACTCTGTCCTGAACATTCAGAAATACATAGAGACAGTTACAAAGTCAGCCTTCTATCACCTGAACAACATTTCCAGGATTAAAGAGGTAATGTCCCAACAAGATCTAGAGAAACTCATCTTTGACCTGAATGTAGCTTAGGCCCCACCCCTGTCTTATTTCGGCCCTGGGTCTTTATTGCCACCTCAACTGGCTCCTCTCAGTAGGACGCATGCTCTACTGAGTTCCTCCTGGATGAAAATACTAAAATATGACAGTAATCTCCAACACTGCTTTACTTTATTTTGTCACTACAATATAGTCTTTGTCTAATCTTTCATGTTTTCATCCTGTCAGCAGTTTGAATTTCCTTGTTGCTGAAATATTCAGTATAAATAGACTTGCCTAATAAACATTAAATTGCTCAGTTTGAGTAAAAACTCACCAGTTTTAATATCATCATCAGGATCACTCTCAGTCTTCTTCTTCTTTAACTCTGTTAAACACAGAGAACTGTGTTTGAATTAATCTGGTTCTGATCTGTAAGCCGACCCAGAACTGAGATCAATCTAGCTGCAGGTATTTCACAAGCAGCAAATCACATTTTGAGAAATGAATCAGTGATTCAACTTCACTTTCTACCCAGCAGCGGGAGCTCTAAGATCTAAGATCAGCAGGAAATGTTTATTGTTCTTAATGGAGTTATTTTAAACCTGTTTAAAGGTTCAGGTTTAAAGGTTCAGGTTTTTCACCCACCGGATGGAGACTCCTGCTGCTCCTCTGACTCTGGTCCAGGTTTCCTCTTCTTTCCTGAAAAACAGTTTAAACAGTCAAAGCTCTCCAGTTATTTAATTATAGTTTCATTCATAAACATCTTCATCACTGCTCTATGAACTCATGCTGTCATTATTTCTGGATCTTTGTCTTTATTATCAGCTGGTTATCAGCTCTGAACTTCTCCCTGCTTTGGTTTCAGACCCGAATGCAGAACATCCTGAACCCAGAAGTCAGGAGGAACCTTGGTTTTAACTTTGGACTGATGGATTCATTAGGTGGGTTCAGTGATAGATTAAAGGTGCATTACAAACACCCAACCAACAGCAGACCACTACGTAGAACAATCCTGACCCGCCTCCTCAGGGTCTGTTCTGAACCCTGAATATTGAGCAGAACCTGAAACCGATCCAGCAGCATAAACTCACCTTGTTTCTCCACAAAAGGACGCAGCAGGTTCTGAATTTTAGAATCTCTCCTCGGTATCTTATCTATGTTCCTCCTGATTTCAGCGATGGACTCCTCCTCTCCATAATGCTGAATGATGGTCTTAGCCATCTCTTCTCTGGGTGTGTCATCCTTCACACTTTCAGGGATTTCCTCCAGATATACTAGCATCTTTTGGTACTGTGGTTTGCTGAGATCCTCCAGGATGTTGGTCAGAGCGTTCTTCCATTCTGAGCTTTCACACATTTCTGAGACAAAGAGAGATTTATATTACTGTTAACACCAACAAATTCATCTGAATCACTTATCAGGATTTTTTTTCAAAATGTTATCAGGCAGATATTTACAAAAAATAACAGAGAATGAACTAGGTGGTGCCCAACTTGGTAATTTTTATATAAAATACCAATTTAATTATTAATAATTTGCCTTCTTATAGTTAATAGCCAAAACCAGACTCCTCTGTGGGACACAACATATTTATTTATACTGCACCAATTCGCAACATGCCACCTAAAGGCCTTTCACAAATAAATTCAATGCAACATACATCCATTCCTGTTTGATCGTAACAATGAAACAATACATCAAGTTCAGCTTATTATCCAAATTGAAAACAGAACTTTTGGTAATTTAAATATCACTGTTTGTTAATCACCTTAAAAACAAGTTGCACACTGATAAACTCTTTAAAGTTTAATTTAAACTTAACTGTAAATCCATAACCAATGGGCTGTTAGCAATTAGCCAACCACCAGCAGCTAATAAATTCAAGTTAAAGTTTGAACACAATTTGAATTAGCGATTCAAATTTCCTTTTGACTCTGTGCTTGTTCAGGTACAATAAATTATATTAACTTAATGTTGCAAAACATGTAATGGTTTCAGACATTAGCCTGAAACTGAAGCTACTCACCGAACATCGTTTCCCCAACAGTTTCCCCTGAAAGCTGCCCAGCAGGAAGCTGAGTTCTGCTGTTAAAGGAGGAAAAATGTTCCTTTTTGTTAGAAAGAACCTAATTTAAGCTTCAATGTTCGCTTAAACACTCACATGGTGATTTAAAACCTCGGTGAAATGCGCAGTAAAAGGAATTCCCGACGGGTTTTCCTGCTTTCTCTATGTGACGCTTTGAACGGGGAAAGTTTTCGCGCCACAACCTGAAGAGGCGGAAATTTCCCATGAACTGTTGCGCTATTGGCTGTGACTAGTAATACGTCACCGCCGCCATATTGCTGAGGGAGGAGTTATTCAGAATCATAACAAAGTCCTTTTGTGTAGACAAGAGAAACGAATGGATTACTGCTTGAATCCTAAAATAAAACAAAGAAAACGTAGAAGAACAAACTGAAAAGGAACCAAATGTTGGTTCTCGTTTTTTAAAAATAACTTTTGTCCACTGTTTTATAAAGAAAATCTTATGTTAATATATTCATAAATGTCTATTGTTGGATATTTTGTAAACACACACTGGTACATAGAAACGGTAAAAAAAACTTGTCTAATTCTATTTTTCATTTATTCCAAGTGGATATAAATAATTCATAGGGATTTCATTTGATTAGAGCCAAACACTGATTATTTCAAAAGGTGATTTACTCCTCAGAATTTTATCTCATAGAACAAATGTATTTGCAAATAGGACTGAATTTGTCTTATACTGAGTTACACTAACTATATAATAATTTACATCACGGTAGCAACAAAGTTTTACAGTAATTAGATTAACTTTTTGGTGTGTGTTATTTATTCCAGATTTTTTTTTTTATTGTTGTGTTTAGTGTTGACCTTTGTTCACCCACAGCACCTTCAGGACTGTAAAAGTCCAGTATAGTCCTGAAGCTATAATAGATTCAGGTCTGTTATAATTGTGTAGCTACTGCTGGTAGCTGCAGGACTACCAGCAGCATCCTGGGCAGCACATGGCAGCAGGAAGTGTAGTCATGTTGAGGAAGTGTGATGGTTGATTGCTGGGTTTTACTAACATGGATGTTACTTTGACATTCCAGCCTGAAGAAGTTTGATCAGCCAACCTGAACTCCGTTTGCTCACCAACATGTTGGTTTATTTTAGCTGAAGAATGAGAACAAAAGCCCGGATTTAATCACATTCACACTTTATTGTAAAGGAGCAACCAGCAGAATGAGTTGAAAACATTTTCATCACCACCAGCTACACAGATGAGGAAGAGGAGGAGGAGGAGGAGCAGGCCTTCTCCTGGTTGGTCAGTGGGACAGATATCTGGGAATGGTTCGGAGGAACGACGCAACATTTCATCCAACAACAACAAACAACAACAGTAAACACAATTCAGAATAAATTATCCAGACTCCGCCCCCTCGCTTGATCCAGGACCAAATCAGACTGCAGGTCGGGTGGTGAACCATCACCAGGGGTCAGAGGTCAAGCCCTGCCGTGACTCCTTATGTCACCATGTACTCCTGCCGCTTGTTGAGCCGCACCTGGCAGAGCGAGATGGCGCCCACCGCCACGTAGATGGCGGCGGCGATGAAGCAGTTGATGCCCACCTGGCGATACAGAGCGTAGATCCTCTGAGGCGGCTGCTTACTGCGGGACAGAGCGAACAGCGGTTAGCCTGCGTTCTGGTTCTGATCCCAGCCTGACCCAGCGGACTGACCCAAACCAGACGAGATGTGAACCCAGGCCAGATGTTTGTAAAGTTACAGCCAAAAATTAACAGCAATAATTTGGGTTATTTAGCTTGTCTTCAGCCATATTGTTACCAAATTATTCATCAATTTATAAATGTCAGTTTCAAACTCAACATTTTTCTTCAAACTCAGTATTTAGTTTGCTAATTACATGTTTAGTTTCATGTAATCACAGGAATGAGATGAATTTTCTCTTATATCAGAAAATATAAGAGAAAATTAATCTCTTATACGAGTTATTTTTGAGTTACATGCAATAATAACTCAGATTATTGCTTCTCATTGTTTAGATGTAACTTCAAACCTTCCTGATCTTTAGTTGGACTTTTTGTTCCAGCAGAACCAACAGAAATTTTTACCAGAGTTGCTGTTGGATCATATCTGCTTCTACTCAGTCAAAGGAACTTTGAGATGTTGAGTTTTCATGAATATGATACTTTGCACCACAAAGATTATTAAAATTACATATTTCCATATATAGTTTTAAATTGTGGATGAAGCAGAAAGCTTCATGCTGTTCTAGTTCTGATCCATTTTGATGTTTAGTCCAAGAACCAAAGAACAGAAAAACTAATCCAGACGTTTAGTCAAACGAGCTTCGAGAGAGTTAAGTTTGAGATCCAGATCTAGGTTTACCTTCCACTAAACCTTCTACTTTACTCCAGAGTCTGTTTTAAACTGAACTTGAGCGGATTTCAGACGAGGCCTGTCACAATTAATCAATCAATTAATCAATAATCAATTCATGGCATGATGAACTGAAATGATCTCCATAATTTCCATCCTGATTAATATTTATTTTGTTTACAGAGACTGTCATCTGTTTTCTTCATGGTTTCTGTTGCGAGTGGTTTTTATTTCAGTTTTATTTACCGTTTTTGGTTGTCATATTTGGTTTTGGATATTTAAAACGTCTCACAGTTCCAGTGATAAGAGTTTGTTACAAAATTAAAGTTTAATGGTATCTGAGAGAGCAAACCTGAATTATTATACCATTATCATTAAATGACCTGAAAATGGTCTCCAAACAACATTATCGTTTATTGTAATAATTACTGGGATGGGTTGCCATGGTGACAGGCTGATTCAGGACTAAACATTCAAACCGTCTTGCGTTTCATGGACTCACTCGTCCCGGATGTCTTCTTCGGTGAACGGAACGTCCTCGATCAGAACCGCCGAGTTGGCGCTGAAGAAAATCCCCAACATGGCCTGGAAGACAAGAGCACAGGCTCAACATGAGGCGCGGGGGCGCAGCAGGGACGCTCAGACCGACACAGTGGGGCATAAAATCAGGTGGAAGGAGAAGGATTTACAGTTAAAACTGTTTTTATGACATATTCATCCCCTTTAATATGAAACCCCCAAATAAAATCCAGCACAAGTAATAAAATCAGTAAATATATTTCTTCTCTATGGCATTTAATGCCAGAAATAAGAACTTATCTGTGAAGATCAACATGGAAAATGTTGTGTGCAAATTCAATCTAACACTGACACATGGCAGTGGCAGCATCATGCTGTTGGAAGGTTTTGTTTCCAGGACGACCACCTGACTATCCAGCCACAGATATTATGGCATGCTTTATATCAGAACAGATTTATGGGTCAGAAAGAATGATCTAGTCAAATTCCAGACAAAGATTGTGGTGGAGAAAAAACCCAGACCACCTGCAGCCAGTAGGAGCTTAGACTCTGTGGAGAGGCTGAGTGCAGAGGCACACCACACTATTCAGATTTCATTTGCAAAAAAACCAACACATTAATTATTTCTCCTTCAGAATTAAACACCATTTTGTGTTGATTTGTGAAACTGTGACTATAATCGGACTTCCTGCTATGGAGAATCACATGAGGGTCACGTGACTCTGCCATGGAGGAACCAGTCAGAACAGACCGGAGATCAGTGAACCAGTCCCGGTTAAAGACCATCATCCACCCCGGCCTAAAGATCACCAGCACCGGGTGACCCCTCCGTTTAACCTCCCAACCCGTTAATTAGACGCAGACGGATCCGCAGCCACAGTACATTCAGTTCAACTGCCTGGGATCCGTCTATCTGCTGACTCTCACACAGGAATTATCCTGAGCCAGTATTTGATCTGTATATCTCCCGTAGCGTCTCAGAAATAAATCAGAGCCCAAATATCAACCTTTCATATTTTGTGTCAAATGTAAATCAGAATGATCCATTTAACAGCATTCTATCCAGGAAGTAGTCGGCTCCCACTTGGCTTCTTACCAGCATGATGACCCCCCAGATGCTGATCACCATCCCGCAGGCGGCCATCTTCGGCCCGCAGAACAGAAGCGACGGCATGTCGGCGTTCACCAACCGATCAATCAATTAATCAAATCTTAATTTTCCGTTTGATTATCTGAACAGATCAGAAACGATCCATTGAAGGGCAGAGCGTCGCAGTCAGCTGATCCTCAGCGCTCGGCTTTACTCGGAAGCACTCGGAGCTCCGCCTCTTCCTCTGAAACGGACCAATAGCATTGAAGTGGCAAAATCGCGCAGTTATCGCCACATCCTGTCTGGTTGCCATTGTTGTTCTGGATCTTTATTTTTATCCTAAATATGTATTTTTTGATGTAAATGCAGCAGCATTGAATCCTCCTACTGGCTGCGAAGCTCCGGGACTCCGCCGCCGTTTGAAATTAAACACAGTGAGGCTTAAATGGAGCTAACGGGCCGCTAGCAGCAGACTAACTGAAGCTAACGGCGGCTAACTGTTGTGTTAGCTTTGTTTTTGTTGTGATTTCGTTCAAACAAACACAAACTTCCTAAAATGACGTCAGCCTCTGCTAAGGTAAGCTGTCTCCTGTTTTCACATGTGCGAACCTTTAATATTCTCAGTGTCCGAACCTTTTAAAGAACTAATATCTCAGCTGCGCACCGAATCTCATTCAGAAACTTAGCAATTATATATTTTTGGCTTTAACACTAAAAAAGATTGGACAGGATAAATAGTTTTTTTTACGACACAAATGATCAGAGTCTGTAGATAAAATCGGCTCACATTAATCAATCAATCAATCAAGTTTTATTTGTAGAGCACATTTCAGCAGCAAGGCATTTCAAAGTGCTTTACATCATATCAAAACAGAAGCATAATGCAACATAGAATCAACAGTAAAAACAATAAAAACAACAATAAACACATGACATTTAGTCAAGTTCCATCAATAAATTTATAATTGAGAATGTTTCAAATAAAATCCTAAACAGGTTTGGTTTTTTGTCGAAATTGCATCCATAAGAGGTTTACCAATTACACTCTTACTGTGTTAAATGGGACAAAATACCTATTGCTACTTTTAGCAACATTAACATTATGTATGAGTTTATTTAAAGAAATAAATCCCCAGTGTTGTTGCTGCTTTTGCTCCATTCAGTTAAATTTTTATACCAAAGTAAACAAATAAGTAATGTTTCAGTGTTTTTTTTAGTTTTTTTTATAACTAACATAAACTCCATTCCTAACCACACTTTCTCTACCTAATAGTACAGCATCAGTGTTAGTGGACTGTTTAGTCATTAGCAGTCATCAGGGAACTTCTGAAAGGGGCTGAATACTTCTGCACATCAAACTTTTCAGTTTTTTAGTTGTAAATCGTTTCGAATGATGAATATATTTTTTCTGCTTCACAGTTGTATAACACTTTGTGTTCATATTAAACTCCAATGAGACATATTTATGTTTGTGGTTGTAATGTGACCTAAATATAGAAAAGTTCAAGTGGCATAAATACTTTTGCAAGCCACTGTACATGTAACAACTGGCTTGAATGATTTAAAAAGTGATGATGATGAAGAGTTGGATGTCTTCTCTGCAGGTTGGGGAAATCTTTTCTGCAGCTGGAGCAGCTTTCACCAAGCTGGGCGAGCTGACCATGCAGCTCCACCCGGTGTCCGACTCCAGCCCTGCAGGGTGAGCCTCACCCTCACACCCTCACGCCGTCACCAATAATCGACATGAAGGCTCACACTCAGCTCTGTCTGACATGAAGCCGTCCTTTAAAACAACTCAGATCTCTGAAATAATCAGGAAACTGTCCGTTCCTCTGTCTCTGTACACATTCACAGCAAACAGCAGCGATTTAAAGTAGTTATGGAAAATAAATCTACAGTTCTGTAAGCTCCCATGTATCAGACCTGTTTCCATCAGCTTGTTTCAGTTAAGGCTTCGTGGTGGTTTTTAAATCAGTTTGAATTAGAGCTGAAGTGTAAGGATCGATCCCTGTGGAACTCCAGAGAGGCCTCTAACTTCCGGTCTGAGTCTAACAGCTGACATAGTCTGACCCTGTTCTGGAGGCAGCTCCTCCACAGCTCCGCGGGTCGGTTCTGTACCGGCAGGACAAACTGAAGTGACGCTGTGTTCGTCCTCAGAGCCAAATGGACGGAGACTGAGATTGAGATGCTACGCCTGGCCGTGCGTCGCTTCGGAGACGACCTCAACAACATCAGCACCGTGATCAAAGAGCGCACTGTGTAAGTGTTAAAGGAGCCACAGCAGATTCCCCTGAGCGTCCGGCAGGGGGAGCATGCACCGTCGTCATGGTGACCTCTGAACTGTGACAGCAGCAGCAGCTTTATAAATGCTACACCAACATGGTATTTAGCAGAAGCTAGCGCTACACCAGCAAGGTAGTGCTAAAGTTAAAGCACTTTACCAACATGGTATTCAGTGAACTAGCGCTGAAGTGCTACACCAACATTGTGTTTAAGCTGATGCTAAGTAATATAGAAACATGGTATGTAGCTAAAGCTAGCGCTACACCAGCGAAGTATGTACTTGAAGCTAATGCTATATGAAGATGGCAATAAGCACGAGCTAATTGTAAAGCACTAAAATGGTAACTTTAGCCGTGATGTAATTAATGTTTGATGCATTACATCAAAGCTCTACAGTTGTTGAGTATTGCTAATTCTGCTGTTGGTTTTATCTAATTAACCAGAAGCATCAAGAACTTTAGTAGATTTTAAACAGTTTACTGTACAGCAATGCATTCTGGGCACAGAGTAAACATTTGCTGCACCACATCACATGTGAAGATGGTGAGGAGAGGAAATGGGAAAGCTGTGTCTTCAAAATAAGAGCATGAATATAAATGCTTAACTTTATTCAACTGAAAGTTTACAAAACAGCCAATTAAATCAGCGCTTTAGAATATATCCAGAAAAATTCATTTAGGGGACGCTAGCTGCACTAAGCTTTTTCAAAGTTAGCAAAAATGCTAATTGAAAGATTAGCTTTGCTATTAGCATTAACGGCTTAGCAGGTCAATGGAAGTGTTCCCACTGCTGCTGAAGCCTCTCTGAGCTGCTGGTCAGGTCCAAGCTGACGTGTACAGAGACAGACCAGAACCAGAATCCGAATCGATAGGTCCAGAACATATACCTGGTGTTTAGGATGATGTCATCATTAGGTTGATGTCATCACGTGTCTGACGGCCTTCGGTCGTTCTCCTTTCTTGCTGTCGTCATGATTTTTCTTCTTTGTGGGGGTCCTGATGACCTCTTGACCACTGTGTCCCGTCTCCATCTTGTCTCTGTGAGGTGGAAGTTGATTGGCTGATCTTCTTCTTCTTCTGCAGCGCTCAGATTAAGAGCACAGTGAAGAGGAAGTTGTATGAGGACAGCAGAGTCCCCATCGCCACCGAATCACCCAAGAAAACCGTGAAGAAGGCCGCGGTTGCCATGGCGCCAGCTCCCATTCCCCCATCCCCTGCCATGATCACCGTGCCGACTTCACAGGTCGTCGTGGCGACGGGGATGCAGAACAGCCCGTCGTTAGCCCCACCCATTAAAAAGCAGAAGACAGCAGGTGAGAGGGGAACGAGACTGAACATTCTTCATCATCCTCCTCTTCCTCATCATCCTCCTCTTCCTCCTGCAGACGTCACGCTCAGCGCTCTGAACGACTCGGACGTCAACAGCGACCTTGTGGACATCGAAGGACTCGGGGACGGCTCGTCCAACAAGAAGCTGAACTTTGACCAGGGTGGGTAGACATTGCTGTTTGGTTCTGACCCATTTAACCAGAACAAGGAGGTTCTGTAGCTGCAGCCACTCTAACGGTTCTCCCCTGGTTCCCCCAGAGAGCCTGAACCTGGACTCCAGTCTCATCATGAACTCCAGTGACCTTCCTCTGCTGTCCCGCTGACCTCTACGCTGAAGCTCCGCCCCTCCTCTCCCTACAGGCTTTTATTTTGAAAGGACAGTGGAGCCAGTTTTACTGTAGAGGAGGCTGCAGGTTATTTAATCCTTGACCAGAACCAGACTGACCCATTGGATTCTGGGTCTGATCATCTGATGTTAATAAACAGCTGTTAGTTCTGGGTCAAACATCTGTCGTCTTCTTCTTCTCCTTCTCCTAACACGGAGGACCGTCCAGAACATTTGGACGCTTTATTTCCAGATGTTTAACATTCTGGGGACTCTGGTTGTTTTATTTGGACATATGTAAATAATAAAAGCTTCATTAATGCAGAAGAAAATCATTTTATATGTAATGTTGAGACCAGAAGTTTACATATTCCCAACCGTTTTTTTTTTTCTAACCAAACTCAAATCTAAGTTCAAATCTCTCAAATATTCTCTCTCCAGCTCATAAAAAAAAAAAAAAAAAAAAAAAAAATCTAAAAAGTTCTGTTGATTCTGACCCAAAACATGAGAAGTGTGGTTCTGGTTTAACTTCAGACAGGTATATGCCAGAAGTTAAACCAGTGGCCAGTGGTGGCACTGCTAACTAAAACTTAGCTGTGCTAAACCTAAAGCAGTAACCATAAATGCTAGTTACGCTAGCGCTAATCCAACATGGTATTTAGCAGAAGCTAATGCTAAACACAGAGTCTTTATTCAACGGAAAGTTTACAAACAGCCAATAAATTAACGTTAAGAATTAATTTAGGGGAAGCTAACTATGCTAAATGTTTTTAAAGTTAGCAATAGCACTAAGCTAACAATTAGCTTCGGATAAAGTAATGAGTTGAGAGCGTTTTTCTGTTTGATGGAACAGACTTTATTTCACTGGCAGCTTTTATAAACAATATATATCATGATATTTATCGGGTCGGTTCTCCATGGCGGAACCGGGCCGGGAATGGATCAGAAAAATACGTCGTCTCCTCTGAGCTCAAAGAAAAGCAGAAATATTTACAGTGAAATCAGGACTGATGTGCTTTTAGTTCCCTTTATCTCCCCGCTTCAAACCCGGACCGGACCAGAACCAGAACTCACTTATACAATTCAAACTGGTTCAAGAGAATTCAGCCGGGATTCCTCCAGGTTCTCCACGGTTCTGATCCGGAGCATCAGAACCAGCCGAATTAAACAGGATCTGATGAACCCGGTCTGGTTCTGATCAGGGAACATCTGAACACTTTGGTCTCCCAGAGTCAAACTTAATACTGAATCGGGTTCTTCTGTCTTTGCTACAGAGGTTCTGATCCAACTGAAACTAGCCAGGTCCAATCAGGCCTCAGCGTGGAACCAGAACCTGAAATCGGGTCAGGACTCTCCAGAATCCCACTTCGACTATTTTTGGCTTAGAAAGCTTCTGTGAAGCAGAAATTCTTGTCCGGTTCTCCTGTGTCCAACTTGGATCCAGCTACAGAACCGGTTCTTCTTAATGGGTCCATCAGAACCAGTCCTTCTTAATGGGTCCATCAGAACCAGGATGGAGGGGAAATGTGTAAATAAGAGAAAACCACAGAAAGTCCAGTTAAAGCTACAGGTAGGTTCTGTTCCACTCCAGAACCCGCCCAGCTAATCAGAACCGTGTTCTCTGAAGCAGATTGGACTCTGAGATGGAAACAGAACCAGAAATAAATCAGAACCAGAATCAAGCAGCAAAAACAGGATCAAAACGGTTCTGCTGCTCCGGTTTGGTTCTGATCTTCACAGAAAAATAAAGACATGAGAGAAACGGAGGTCCGGTCCGCAGAACCGGACCGGGTCAGGCACAGCGATGGATGAAGTAGAAAACTGTACAAGTGTCAAAGTGCAGAAGCTGGAAGCAGAAGAAGAACCCGACCTGGTCCTGGACAGACAGAACCTGGTCAAGTCAGGTAACTAGCGGCGCCACCTGCTGGCCGCTGCAGCTCATAAATCATCAGGATGATGATGATGATGATAATGATGATGTGCAAATATCGCATGGTGTCGGGTGTTCTGGGTTTGGTTCTGGGAGATCAGAACCGGTTCTGGTTCTGAGCGGCGAGGTTCCAGCAGACGTCCCCGTTGTCATGGGACAGGAAGTCCAGCTCCAGCAGCCTGGGTGGGGTCAGAGGTCACCTGGAGTCCAGAGTGGAAGATGTCCCAGCAGGTCCAGTCCGAGGTCAAAGGTCAGAGCGGACAGAACCGAACCCTGTGGAGTTCGGTGCTGTGGTTATGGTTTGGCACCGGACCGGGTCACCAACAGAACCAGGACCCAGACAGAACGGACTAGTCAATGTCAGGTTTGTCAGAGAACTGAGCAGAACTGTCTGGGTCGGACCAGAACTCCAGGTGGAAACGGGACTGAGCAGAAAGTCGTCATGGAAACGGGATTGCTGCACCAGACTGCAGAACAAGAACCACTTTCTATACAAGATGTATGATTAACACAGAGACCGGTTCTGACCCAGAACGGCTCTGGAGCTGAGACGGAGTCGTGTCCATCAGAACCTGTGAGTTCTGGTCCGGTGCCTACAGACGGTGGTCTGGGTCATTCCAGGTCAAAGATCAGGAGTGGACTTGTTCCGGGTCGGTCCAGGCCCTCACGGCGCCGTGGGGACATGTTTCCTCCTGGGGACACGTCCAGCGTGACCCCTGACCCCTGCCCTCCGTCCCCAGCCGGGCGGTGGAGCGGTCAGCAGGGGGAGCCGCTGAGCAGGTCTGCAGGAAGGGGCAGGGCTTACAGTGATGCTGGCAGCTGATTGGACAGAAACCTGGTGGTGATGCGCTGGGGGCGGGGCTCTAGGGGTGCTGGTGGGGAGAGAAGGCAGGAGGAGGGGACAGGGTCAGTGGGCGGGGCTGTGGGCTGACGGCCCCTACAGGCGGAGCGTCCACGGTTGCCTGGGAGACACTGCGGAGGACAGAGAGGATGATGAGTTCGGAACTGGCTGACCTCACCTGAGCGTCTGCGCTGAGCCTCACCTGACGGTGTAGCTGCTGCCGCGGTGGGCGGGGTCTGTTACCCCGGCAACAAACAGCTTCTTCGGTGGCCCGTCCGAATCAACACCACCTGAAAAACAGAAGCCAGTTAGCGAGCCGGTCCGGATTCTGGTTCTGGAGGCATCCGGACCGGAACGGCACTACCTTTCCTCTTCAGGGGCGTCAGCAGCGGCCATCTTACGGCGGCGGCGGCGGGTCTGACGGCGCCGGCGGGTCTGTGGGTCAAACACAAAAAAATCAGAGCAGCGCCTCACATTGGAGATCCAGACGAAACCAGACGGATTAGAACCTGAATCTACGAGTCGGGCTGGGTGACGAGTTGGGCGTGACGCCGCTGTCCTGAGACGGAAACCACTGCAGGACACACAATGGGTCAGAGTGTAATCTGGATTCCTTAATCTGGTTTATCAGACTCTGTTTAAACACTTTAACCCCTCAATATTTATTAATACTGATCATCTAAAACACATATGAATCCTAATCTAGATTAAATCCGGGTAGGTTCAATTATGTAATTTGATCCGGATTAACCTAGAACATAACCCCAGATTAAAACTTTGAATTGGTTTGAGTTTCTCTGAACAGAATCGATCTTCTGTAACCCGAAACCAGTTTACCTGATCTGGATTCAGTAAAACAGAGAGAGTAAATCTGGATCAAGATTGGGACTCAATGTAAACCCTGGAGGTTCTTCGGATAAAATGAGCAAACCACCTGACAGGAAACGGCTTTTACCTTCAAAATAAGAGTGGAGGAACTCACCGTGGAGGCGTGGTCCTGCCACAGGTTGCCTGGAGGCGCTGGAACAAGACTGGAAGCACTGGGAGGCAGAGGCAGAGGCAGAGCAGCGGTGAGTCCCTGAAAGGTCAAACGTCACAGCTATCCCGAATTTTGTATCTCTTCCAGAAGAAAATAAGATATGCAAAATGCTGTTGGGCTCTCCAGAATCAAAAAAATAATAATAACAAGCTTTGTTGACATCTTTGCAGAGCGAATTAATTTTGCCACAAACTCCTTGAGGGCTGTGTGGCAGGAGAAGCTGGGTTTGCAGATTGGGAGTCTGGGAGAATTCGGTGATGTTCTATCAATGTAAAGCAACATTATTGTTCAAGGTGTTTCATAGACTCCACTATTCTAAAATTAAGTTGCACAGAATATTCCCCTCAATATCTTCAAAATGTGATAAATGTAAGTCAGCTGATGGCTCCCTGTCTCATCCATTCTAGTCATGCCCCAAACTCTTCCAATATTGGTGCAACATTTTCAACTTGTTTTCTGAAGTGTATAAGTGCAAGTTGGTTCCAGACCCCCAGATTGCATTGTTTGGATTCTCTCCTTCTCTTGGGAACCGCAGCCTTTCTATGCAAACGACTGTGGTGTATGGAATGATAATAGCTAAGAAAGTAATATTAAGATTGTGAAAAACTGACAAGATCCCTCAGTTTAAAATGTGGTTGAGTGATTTTACTGAGATTCTTCATTTGGAGAAACTGCGGTATGATGCTGTGGGCTCCACTAATAAGTTCTGTAGTATCTGGCAGCCATTTTTGGACCATCTTTCTCAGTCTAAGTCCCAGACGCTCGCTCAGGCTCTTAGTGTGCCAACCGTGCCTTTATGGACAGGTAGTACCATCCTAAAGTGTAAATGGTAATCAGTGCAGTGTAACCAGTTATTTAGATAATTTCC
>CAEFZX010026140.1:0-14493 GCA_903066825.1 Alfaro cultratus
GTCTGAGGAGTGAGAGAACGAGTCTGAGGAGTGAGAGAACGAGTCTGAGGAGTGAGAGAACGAGTCTGAGGAGTGAGAGAACTTGTCTGTGGAGTGAAAGAACGTGCCTGTGGAGTGAGAGAATGTGTCTGAAGAGTGAGAGAACGTGTCTGAGGAGTGAGAGAACATGTCTGTGGAGTGAGAACTTGCCCGTCGAGTGAGAGAACGAGTCTGAGGAGTGAGAGAACGAGTCTGAGGAGTGAGAGAACGAGTCTGAGGAGTGAGAGAACGTGTTGGTGGAGTGAGAACGTGTCTCAGGAGTGAGAGAACGTGTCTGTGGAGTGAGAGAACGTGTCTGAGGAGTGAGCGAACGTGTCTGAGGAGTGAGAGAACGTGTCTGTGGAGTGAGAGAACGAGTCTTGAGTGAGAGAACGTGTCTGAAGAGTGAGAGAACGAGTCTGAGTGAGAGAACGTGTCTGAAGAGTGAGAGAACGTGTCTGTGGAGTGAGAGAACGAGTCTGAGTGAGAGAACGTGTCTGTGGAGTGAGAGAACATGCCCGTTGAGTGAGAGAACATGCCTGAAGAGTGAGAGAACGAGTCTGAGGAGTGAGAACGTGTGTAGAGGAGTGAGAGAACGTATGTAGAGGAGTGACGCAATCTGGTGAAATGAGCGAAGGTGTCGGAGGAGTGAGCCTGAGACGTTGGGATCGTTGCATATTGTTGTAGATTCTCACCCGGCTTTAAACGTTCTCCCTTATCGTCATGTTTGTTCTCCAATGAAATATTAGTAAAGTTTCCACAGAACTAATCGATCCTGGAGTTATTGATGCCTTTTCATGTCTGATTTTCCGGGCTGAGAGCATTCTGGTTGTTCTGCCTCTGTGGTTTACTGACAGTGGAAATTACTTGATTGCTTCAGTCAAAACAGCTAAATACTCGATGGGATGTGGCCTGATCACTGAGCGTCACGGCCAATAAGTTGAAAAGGTGTTAATTAGTTTTTGTTTCAGGGCCCATTGTTCGGGTCATGGAGTTTGACCTTCTAACTGCTGCACAACCAAACAAATGAAAGCAAATCAATCCCTGTTTGAGCTGCTGAGCACAAAAAACACTAAAAGTTTTACATTTCTGCTGTAAAAGTGCAACTAACCCTCAGAGCATTTTCTTCATTGCAGATAAATGATCTAAATAGGTTATTTATGGTTCTAGCTTCATGTTCAAGTGCAGATTTTGACATTTTACTGTAAAATTAGTTTAATTTTGCAGTATTTTACCTCAAACCATCTCAGTGCTGCCCTCTGTAGGTTGAATGTTGGCTAATGCACCTGAATTTTCCTATCCTAACGATGGAGCTTTTTCAGTGTCTGCATCACAACAACATCAGGTTAAAATTTGCCTCACTCCAGATTTACTGGTGCTTCACATGTTGCCATGCACCATATGGCTAGGCAAGCGCATGCGCAATATCCATGGCTTCAAGACCAACAAAAAATAAAATATGTGGACCCTGTTGACCAATGAGAAAAATACAAGAACAAAATCGCAGCTGTTAGGATGAGACAGAGAAGGAAAAAGTGTCAGAGGATGTGGACAAGCTGCCCTCAGTCCTACCCTTTGTAAAGGACGTAGAGAATAACAAGGTTCTGATGACAGTCAAGAGTAAGACGGGCCACATGTCTGTTTTAGCTTCAGATGAAAGCTATTTTAGCTAAGCTAATTTTGCTAGCTCGGCACTAAGTACTCCATTAAATATCACTCATATTTATCTTAGTGTTGCACAGAGGTGAGTAGAGTAGAGTAATGTATATTGTTTATAGCCTAAGTTAGGAACGAGGCAGCAGCTAGTGCTAAACTTGTGGTGTTTATTGTTGTCATAGCAACTTCCTCCCAAGATGGCTGCCACTTACAAAGTTCACGGAAAGGCAGCCGGGGAATCGGTTAACCTCGGATCTGGTTTTACTCGCGTCATATTCCGCATGGTCTCACCTTACCGCATCATATTTGTGTATGCTATCATGTTTCACTCATGAAACACAGAGAGGTGACGGGATCCTCTCCCTCCTTATTTGGTCATTAGTATTCAGGACGTGTTGCCTTCCTTCCTGCTGTCCGCCGCTCGTTCCCCTGTCGGAGAATCAGCCGGCGTTGATTAATTTCAGCCTATTAGCACCCCTCGTCCGCCTCCCCCGGCTCCGCCCAGGTTAAGTCCCCGCGCACACCCATGTTCATTCTCGCAGGCGGGGGTTGCTGCTGGGTGAGCGATGGCGGACAGGTTGCCAGGGAACCGGTTGTTGTCAGAGCGATATTAATGAGCGGGTTGCTCCGGTGCCGGTTGTTCGTGCCAGCATGTTTAAGTGTTTGGGTGTTGGCGTGCCAAAAGGAAGAGCGAACGGCTTGTTTTTCTGTCCGTGCGCCTTTACGCATAGAGATGCTTTTTTTTCTTCTTCTTTTTTTTTGTCTGTCACCGCCTCTGTGTGTGATATCCAGCAATGCCATGGCCTGAGGGACGCGGGCTTATGCGTGTGTTTGTGCGTGAGTGTGTGCGCTCTGTGGAGGCCTGTCCTAGTTTCCTGCTCCTCACCAGGGAGCCGGAGGATCCAAGGACTGACGCACATCACCTGACAGCCACCCCGCTGCTCCCGTGCCCCGCACCATGGGTGTGTGAGTGTGTGACAGAGATGGAGCGCCTGGGTGCGTGTGTGTGTGTGNGTGTGTGTGTGTGTGTGTGTGTGTGTGTGTGTGTTGGCGGTCGATCTGTGCGCAGAGACAGTCATACTTGGAGGAGGTGGGAGAGAATTTTCCTGCAGTGACCCCTTCAGGCGGATTGGGGAGGAAAAGATGTCACACAAATCTTAAAACAACAAAGCTAAATGTGTTTTCCTGAAGTCCAAACACACACAGTGGCCCAGATTTACTGAGTGGGAGCACAGGAGACTTGCATCTTTATTTATTAAAAATTTCTGCAACTCATTGCTGTCTTTATTGCAGATGTAACTTAATAATTTAAAATATTATTGAAAAGTTTATTTTAGTGATTCATTTAACTCACTAGACAAATATTTTTGTCTGTTCTTAGTGCAAATATCTTAGTGTATTTCAAATTACACACAACTAACTTACAAGTAACTTTTAAGCAAAATTTAAGAGCTTGCATTGAGTTACTAATTATTTAATGTCAATTAAAAAATTTACTAGTTTCTAGTACTTTTAATAACCCACATTATAAATGAAATATTTTACTAGTGGAATATTATTCAAGAAACTTATTTCTGTTTTTCTCCATTTTAGGTTTCTCCATTAGCAGAAACGTTAAGGGACATTGAGATGATTAACCTGGATGTTAACCTGAACAATAAAATGTTCACTGCTGTGAAATAAGTTTCTTGTTTTAATGAAGAAACCTGAAACGGAGAACAACACCAAGAAGTTTATTCAGATTTTAGCACTAAAGAGTCAGTTAGGGCTCGGTGATGTGGCATAGAAATACAATCTATTTCCTTTTTCACACCAAATCTGATTTCTGCTAATCATTTTTTTTCTGCTTTAATAAAGTTTCCAAATTACAGAAAATATTTTCAAAAACTTGCTTTTAGGATAGGGTTAGGATTCGATGTGAATTCAAAGTCCAACTTAATACAAACTGAAAAGTCCAGTGGACTCGGTTCGATTGGGACCAAAATAGTCCACTTCCTGTTGTTGGATCGATCTCCAGTCTGCTTGGCATTCATATGCATTCAAACCAAAACAGGGTTTTGTCAGTGGACCAGAGTTCAGTTTGTTGGTTCACATCGGAGTTTGTTTATGCATTCACACCTCACCAAATGAACCGGACTCTCTGGGCAAACAGACTGGAGTTGGATTAAAGTGGACTAAACTGAGCTGGTGTGAATGGAAGACGGTAGATCCTGGGTGGGCTGGCGTTACTCTGAATTATGCAAACCCAAGGAAACATAAAAAAAAAAAAAAAACAATTTCACAAAAATGTAATCTTCACAAACAGAACATTTGATTAATCAATGCAGCTGATTTCTCGCCCAGACCTGATCGCAACATAACATTTTATTTAAAGAAATTTTGTCTGAAGTGTCTGTGCAGCAGCAAGTTTCAGCATGTAGACCAAAATGACACAGATGTAAAACATTTTCCAACTTTGAGCTGAAAATTTTAAAAACTGAGGACAAAATAAAAGGTGCAACAACTAAACTTAGTGACAGATTAAAACAGCAGCGTCTTAACAGGCAAACCTAATCCTCAGAGAGGAGCTTAACTTCCATCCACGTCTGTCTGTCTCGGGTGAGAGGTCAGCTTTGATGAGTTGTAAAATATCCATAATCACATATTCCAACCTCCTCTGACCCCCTGAGTCTCAGCTTCATATTCATAGTTGCTCAGGTCTGCAGACGCAAACCTTTGCAGGCCCGAGTGCTTTATTAGGAAAAAAATGTCATGAATTTCTTATAGGCTGCTAATGCTGTGAGATACGTTAGGATCTGAACACATTAAAGTTTCAGACACGTTAGATTGTTGAAGACAAAGAAAAGCAAATGAATGTAGTTGCTGATTTTTGAGGGTTTATTTTTGTAAATTGGTGAAATGTTATATGTCCAGCTTCTGGAAATACCGAAACAACAACAAAAAACAATGAAACTTAGAAAGTGAAGTTGCAGTTCAGTCAAACCAGAAGTTTCCAGAAAAATTAGACGAGCAGCAGAGTAAAATCTCAATAATTCAGCAGCTCTGATGTTCTGCGGCGTGCAGCGTGAGGTTCTCTCTCTGACCCTCCCATCGCTAGCCGGTTTTCCTGCTGAATCCAGAGTTTGGAGTTAGTTTCAGTTCGACCGCCGCTCCCCGAGATGCTGACCTCTGAGTTCGGATCGTTCCCGCAGAGACGTGCCTCCCACCTGAAGCGGACTCTGTGTGGCCTGAGCGCCAGTGTTTCGTACCGCAGAGGTCATGACCCCGCTGCCTCGAGTACATTTGTCTTCCTCTGAATGATTAGATATTAACACTGGCACACACACACACTCGGACTGATAGCTGCTGAGTGATCCTTTAACCTCCAGTAAGGAGCAGCTTGTTCTCCTGATGGGAGCAGGGACCTCACCTTGTTCAGCCAGGGTGTCCCTGCATCTTTAAAGTCTTTAAAAGTCTTCAATTCATGTTTCTAAATTAATCTTAAAATGTCTTAAGTTCATGTAAAAAAGCAAGTTATTTTCTTTTGTGTCAATCAAAAGTTGGAGTCGCACTCAGAGAGTTTCATTGTGTTCTATGACTTTAATTAAAAAAAACAACAACTTCATTGATCCACTAAACAGCTGCTAACATAGCAGCTAAGTAGCTTTTTAGCATTTGTCATGTCATGGGTTCAAATTTATCGCCAGTTGTCTTGACAACATTTGTACATTGCTGTGGAGACATAGAGCTTAAATTTTATTCATAATAGCTGTAAAATGTCTTAAATCAGTGTGTCTAAAGTAAGGCCTTAAATGTCTTAAATTCAATACATTTTGACTAGACATGTGTATTTAATCTCTGGGTTCTGAGAGATTAAATAAACACGTCGCAGAGCTCTAACTGTCTGCTAACATATCTTGCTATCTAGCTAGCTTTTTCTGTAATTTAAAGGTCAAGTTCAAATTTATGGCCAATTGACTGGATGACGTTTGTTCATTGCTGTGCAGTTATAGGTCTTAAATTTCATTCAGAATAATCTGAGTTGGTGAAACCTGCAGAAACTCTGCCATCATATCAGACCCTTTTCACTACTTTGTTTTCCTCATTCTGACCTGTTTTTCTCGTGCTTGGAGAGATAAATTGCTGTTTTCTTTGCAGGTAAACGATTTCAGGAGTGGGTTTGTGTGATTCTGTGCCTCTTCCTCTTCATCATCAACTTCTTCTTCCTCCTCCTGCACTTCTCCACCGTTCACATCTACAAGATCATCCTCGGCATTGGTGAGAGAACAATCAGAGACTGTTGTTTCTGTCCTTTTTATTCTTTTTTTTTTATTGCATGACATACTTTTTCCTCTACTCCAGTTTTGGGAATAGTGACGGCAGATTTTGCCTCGGGGATTGTCCATTGGGGAGCCGACACCTGGGGATCCGTGGATATTCCTGTTGTTGGGAAGGTGAGCAGAAAAAACAGAACGTTACAGGTTTCTGTTTATTAAAGAATTTTATTACAGAAGCTCCTTTACATTGAGTTTTAATTGGTCAATAGAAATGCAGCTACTGGCACTACTGACTCCTTTTCCCAATATGTAAATTACTGGCAGGTCAATCTCATGACCATTTCTCCCATTAAGAAAAGTAAAATAAATGATATTAAATAATAATCTAAAGAGAAAGGTGGTCTTAAGGGCATTGTTGTAATTTTTCTCCCACCAAAGTCATTTTTGTTTATGATTCTCTGAAAATCTTGAACTGTTTTATTTGAAAACTACATTTTTATAGGTTTGCACTTCTTTAATTTAATCAAAATGATAGAAAAATGATACTTGCTCTGTTTTTACTTCCCCATAAAAAAGTAAATATTTATTGTCTGTAAAGATGTAAAAGTTTTTCTTGAAGTGTAAGCTTTCAGTTCTTTGGGCCTGAGCCTCTCCATTGTTATCTTATTCAACGTGGGAAGTTTCTGTTTTACTCTGAAATAAAGGCCTTAAATTTACTTCCATGTCACAATAACAAATTTTACTGGACAATAAATTGTCCCAGAAATCATTGCGATACATAATACTGTTATTTTGAGACCATATTCAACTAATATAATAATAATAATTATCATTATACCCACTCAAACATAAAAAAACCCTTTAATTTCTAAAGAATATTTTACACTGGAGATGGAAAACCTTTTAAATATTCAAAGTGAAATTATTAAAATCTTTTATTATTATTATTAATAAAATACAGAGATTTCATAAAATGGATTATGAAATCTCTGTAGCCAAAATTGCATTCAAAAAGTAATAATCATTCAGCTTTGACAGGGAAAACAGGCAAAAGAGGCAGGTAGTGTCAACTAGCTACATCGCAATTCAAAATGGAGACTTTTCAACGATATTAAAGACAATTGTTGTCCAAATGGAAATGATCACTCTCATTTTAATTAATCATACAATTAATTGATTTATTGCTCATTGGTTGTCATAATTTGCTGTTGGTTAAAGATGGCTGCACCTACTTCACACATTAAAACACACATTTTACAACAAAGCCAATTAGATTAAAGTTCATCCTCATTTCATCCACTTAAAATCAGTGATCAGGTGCAGCTTGCAGATCGTTTGTTTTGATTAACACCATCAGATTTTCACGGTTTGTGTGTTGCCTGGATGTCTCTTACATTTATGTTTTATTCATAGTGAAATAATTTGTTGAAATGTTAAAACTAATGTGCATTTTTAGAGCTCATGTACCCCAATTAGAGCGGCTACCGTTTGTGTTGCTCACATATTTTGTCAATGCATGATTAGTAATGAGTTGATGTTAGTCAGAATTTGATTCAAATTTATGAAACATGCAAAATGTCGTGTGGAAGCTCGTCGTTAGAGCTGAGCGTGTGCAGAGTAAATATTAACAGGGTTTATTTTCTGAGTTTAGATTAAAATGAAGGATTTTATTGTTTGATGTTACTTGTCTGCAGGATTTCAGATTTTTCTGCTTTCAGTCGAGATTTTAAACAAATCGTCCGTTTTTAGAGGATCCTGATTCATCATTCATCCCTTCCTCAATCCCTTCTTTGTTTCCTTCCTTTTTTCCTCTCTCCTTCCTTCCTTAGTGTTCATCCTTATTTTCTGCCCTTCCTTTCTCTTCTTTCTGTTCTCCTTTGTTCTTTTCTTTTTTGTGTCCTACCTTCCTTCCTCCTGTCTCCTTGTATTTTACCTCCTTCTGTTCCCTCTTTCTTTATCCTTCCTTCATTCTTTCCTCTTTATTTTATTCCTTCCTTAGTTGTTCCCTTTTTCTTTTTCTTTACTTTTTATTTTGTCCTTTCATTTCTTTCTCTTTTGCTTTCATTTGTCTTATTTTTTCTCTTTTGTTTTTCTTTCTTTCTTCTGTTCTTTATTTCTTTCTCCATTTATTTTTCGTTTCTTTTGTCCTGTCTTTATTTCTTTTATTTAGCTCTCCCTTTTAACATTTCTTTTTTTTCATTCATTTGTTCTTCCTTTCTTTTTCCTTCATTCCTCCTTTTGTGTTCTTTCTTTCTTTCATCCTTTTGTTTGTTCTTTTTCTTTCTTTTGTCCTTTTTCGTCCTTTCATCTTATCTCCCTTGTTTCTTTCTACTTTGCACCTTTGTCTCCAACTTCCATTATTTCCTTCTCTCCTTCCCTCCTTGTCTTCTTTCCTCCTTGTTTTCTCTCCTTTCCTTCGGTTTGACCGTCATGGCCGACGGCTTCTTTCCTTCCCCTAAAAAAGTCAGAAATTAAACTTTAAACGTGAATAAATATGAAGACTTAGAGCAGATGTCTACACGCTACATCTTAGAGTTTTACATGAAATCCTTCAGTTTAATTCAGAGCCTGATGTTTCCATGTTTCATTTTTCTTTACAATAAAAGTTTTTTTCCCTCCTGCATCACATTTAGTTTGCCTGGTGTAATTTCCATGTTTTTTTTCCGAGGGCGTTGCGTGGGCGGAGGATGTCCATGTATGATGTGGTATTTTTTGAAGCTGAAGACACAGCGGCGTATTTACATGGCGTGTCCGTCGCCGTAGGAGAGCCCTAATAAATGCATTTAGTGGAGAAGAAGAAGAAGAATAGACGTTAGCGGAGAACAGACGGGCTGCGTTGATGTGTGTGTTTATGTGTGTGTGCAGCTACCTCAGTGGTGGCTCTGAGCGGAAGAATAAAGCAGGTTTGTGCTTCTATTTAAGGTTAGTTTGAATATCAAAGCCTGACTGGATGCAGAACACCCGAGGCTAATAGAGCCACTTTCATTCTTTGTTTGTTTCCGTTTGCTGCCGTCTGTACATCTGGTGTCTACATGAGCTCGTTCTGACTTCACTTCCAGCTTCCTTTGTTGTCCGTAATTGTTGGGACATCTCTGAGGACGTTGCTCAGGTTGAGAAACACACAGAGTGCAGAAGCGCTTATGCTAACTGTCTTTAGGCCGCTGAATCTGTACGATGAGGCCGGACTCTCAGTCCGCAGGTTTAGTGTTTCTGAAGTATTTTTTGAGCAAAAAAGGCCGATAGTGAGAAAATAACGACACCAATCAGATGTAGCGGCCGTCTTAACGAAGTGGGTCTTCTCAGGATTTATCCAACACATCCCACTGATATCTGATCTACTGTTTACTAACACCATTAGCAGGAGCTAATGCCGTGAGCAGGAGCTAACACCGTTAGCAGGAGCTGCCACCATTAGCAGGAGCTAATGCCGTTAGCAGGAGCTAACGCCATTAGCAGGAGCTACCACCATTAGCAGGAGCTAACGCCATTAGCAGGAGCTACCACCATTAGCAGGAGCTAACGCCGTTAGCAGGAGCTAACATGAAAGCTAATCAATTGTAAGATTATGAAGTAGATATTTTAAAGCGACAACAAAACAAATATTTAAAGCTGCAATAAGTAACTTTTACTTAAACATTTTGTTTGTATATTTGTTAAAACCTTCACTACCTTCATTAGCATTCATGACAGGTTCTGCTAGCTGCAGCACAGCAGAGAGCAAGAGGATGTTGGGTGATTGACACCGCTAAGACCCGCCTCCTAACTGTGATTGGTAGAAACTAGAGCTCTTTTTTTTTTTAAAGGCTTTGTTGGCTCTTTTGAAAGTAGTTCGACAGAAAACAGGGTAACTAGAGGTCTTTGAATCAAAAGGTTTATTTCTGGAATCTGGATTAACATCTTCCAGCAGCACAAACATCATTTTCTCTGACTCTCTCCTCTTCATCTGTTTGATCCTCCTCATCTTCATCATTTCTCTTCTGTCTTCTTCTTCAATGCTTCATATTGAGGCAGCTAATCGTTACTCAATGTTCTAAAATGACTGTTTTAGCTGGACGTAGCTAGCACTGTAGCACCTAGCATATGTCATGTACCCAGGCTGCATTGCAACGTAAACAATGCGACAATGGCGACGTCCGTGTAACAAAATTAGATTTAAATTTAGAAAAACTAAACAGCCTGCAGTATTTTTACTGCACTGTTTATCATCTGGAATAAAGTTTATTGTTACAACTAATCAATTTAAATACCTATATCTATTCAAGTTATTTAATGATATACACTTCTGGCGGAAATCAGATTTGAGTATTTTTAATTTGAAAAAAAAGGTAATTTAATGAGAGTAAATTCATATTTTAACAAGAGGGCACTTACATTTAAACATGTGGTTAGATTAGTCAGACTGATGACCTGAAACATTAAAGAATGATGAAAAAAACAAAAATAAGTAACACTGCGTAGAGGTTTGAATTATTTTTTCATGTGAGGTTCGAAGGTAAATGAAACTTGAGCACATTAAATAAAGAGCGTTTGGGGAAAACAAAAACATCTGATATGATTTTAAAGAAACTTACAAGGGGAAACTCTCCCATTCATCATCAGAACATAAAACGATTTATTTTGAATTGAGCCCATGAAACGGGTTTTCTTTTGTCTCCACAGAACTGGAATTACAGCCGCGCTTTAAGAAGAGCTGCACAGCCTCCCTGTAGTGCTCAGAACAATTCCTTCGCGAGGCTTCGGGCCACGCTGTATTTTCTTTAGTCTTCATGTCGTTGAGCTTTAATTGACTCAACAAGGATTTCGCAGTCCTCTGATGAGTCTACTTTGAGGACAAAGTCACGCTCATTAGTTCCCAATGATGCTCGATTCACTCTGAAATTTGCCAGATGTGCTTCCAGTTTAGGAGGATGTGTTTGAAGATCGTCCGTCCCAGTCTGCTCGGCTTCTCATTGTTTAAAAGCAGCTTTTCTTCCTGTCTGCCTTTTTTTGCGTCTTTAACAAACATCTGCAGCTCTCTGCGAGGAGGATTCGCTTTCTAATGTGAATACATACTGAAATTATAGATGTAATATATTTTATTTTCTGTTTTTTCAGCTTTCGCACTGTTGTGAAATAGATTTTTTTTTTTCCCTATAGGTGTTTACATCAGCTGTGGTCAAATTAAGTTTGCATAAAACACCACAGTCAGTTATTCAAAATGATGGCGGAAATAATAATAACTTTATAACGTGCAGAACAATTACGAGGTTAAAGAAATCCTAAATAAAGCAATGCAGTTAAAAAAATTATATAAAATACCAATAATAGCAGGAAAAAATATGATAAAATGAAATTTAGAAGAAAAAAAAGTGGGGCTTTTCATTAAGATGCCGGTTTTCTCCAAATTTTAAGACTTTCTTTAGACAATATTTTATCTTTATTTTGCTAATATCAATTTTATTCTTGTAAGAAATAACATTTCTTTAGTTTTGCTCTTATTCTCCATCATATTTGGATGCAGTTTTTCTTTTCACTAGATGTTTCCATTTACCTTAAAATTGCACAAATAGGAACTACTGGTACAAAGAGATGCTTTAATAAATCCAGATGCACCTCAGAAAATACATATCTGCACCCCTAGACGCACAGAAGCAGATTTCAAATGCCTAGCAGACATTTATTTAAAGAGGGTGCACACAATCTGCTTCTGTGCACCCCCTGCACAGAAGCAGATTTTAAATGCCTATTAGAAATAATTTTTTTGCTGGCGCCCGCTCTAGCACAGCACCCCTATGTGTCACATGTAGTGCATACCCACTTTTTGGGCCCCTTAAAGTTGAAATTTCTCCTAAAAATGAAAGAAAAGAGGAAAAAAATCTGTTGAAATAAATGTCAGAAGGACAAAAAGTGGGGGTGTTGGGGCGTGTCTGCCGGAGCAGTGGGACGGCGTCGGTTGCCGGGGCGATGGGCGATGTGAGCCGGTGATTAGCGGGCGTCGTGCCACGCAGGCCGCTAAACGGTGTGGGATTAGAGGACACGCAGCGACTGGCGGCCCGCCGTTATAACTGGGAGCGCCGGAGCCGCCCCGCTCGGCACGACCTCCACGGCTTAGCCGGCCTTTCATGTGCCTGAGGGCCGCGGGGAGCGGAGAGGGGAGAGGAGAGGAGAGGGCCGATTCGACGGAGATGGAGACCTAATTGTGCAGATATCAACAGATAGCTTCAGAGTTTGCAGTGGCACCCATCGATGACGTGCACAGATCGGCGGCGGTGATTGTTTCGAGCAGCAAACCCGACAATAATGAGTTTTCATGCTGATGCTTCCATACCTACACACACACACACACACACACACAGAGACACACACATGCAAACCTTCGCTTCTGTTGCCTTTTCTTCCACCTGGGGAAATAAATTACCTTTATCCAGCGTGTGCTCGTGGGTGTGTTTCCCTTTGTCCGCTTTTAAGCTTCTGAGATTCGGATTCAGCCTTTCATTTGAGACCCCCGCGCTCTCACAGACAGGTGTCTGCCTCTGCACAGCGCAGGTGGGGTTTGAGCCGCCTGCCTGTGTGTGTGTGTGTTTTGAAGCTGGTATTTTTCAGTTTTTGTGTGTGTGTGTGTCTGAGCAGGTCGACTGCTGTTCTGGGCTTTATTAGGATGCTGGATGTGTGCTTTGGGGTTGAGCGCGATGCTCAGCATTGCTAAGTGTGGTGAGAATTCCTCCGTGTGTTTAATCTGCATTGTTTAGCTTTGCAGTTTGTTTATTATCCAGAAAAAGAAAAAACAAAAAAAAGCTGCAAATGACTTTCAGTGTCGGCTGGGTTTGCTTCCTGCTTTGTGTTAGCTGAGATATTTAATTGATCATCCCAAACAAAACGCATCAAATGATTCATCAAATAAATAAATCCAGTTTTCAGCTGGAAGTCCTTCAAAATGCATGAAAGAAATTTAATCAGAATCAGATTTATTTGCACAGTTTGACTTTACACAGCAAAGACAAATATGCTTCTACACAAAAGACAGAGACATCTGTAAAAAGTCTTAACAGTTTGTGTCCAGGATGTGTGAGGTCTGCAAAGATGTTCAAATGGTTCTTCGTAATTTCTAGAAAAGTTCATAAAACTCTCTCCATCTTTTTGTTTACTCAAAAAAATGTTTACTTTTAATAAAATTAAAATACGTCCCAGTTTAATTAATCTGGTTTACATATTAGAATATAATCAAATGTCTGGTCTTTCAAGTAAAACACACAGATTAAGACATTTAAAAACATGAAGCCAAAATTGATGCTGTGTACCTTCTCTAATCCACTAGAGCTAGTGACGCGTGCCTGCAGGCGCCATTTCAAATCCAAAACATTTTAATTAAAGAATACTTTACTGACCCCAAATGGAAATAAAGTGTTGCTGTAATTCCCCTTATTAATCCAGATTATTTACAGAGTTGTTGTTCATGGTGATGGCAGGAAAGTGTAATGCTCAGAACAGAGGACCCAGAATTTCAGTCAGACACAAATGGAAAAGCAAATGTTTTATTGAGAATCAGGGTATGGGACCGGCAGCCACCAGCAATGGGACAGGAACCTCTGAGAACAGAGAAGCAGGTTAGTGGTTTGCAATCTTGGGGTCAAGGTTCAATAAGAAAAGCCGCCAACCTCCTTAAAGTGCCATGGAAAACGGGGGCAGATTCTTGGTTCCTCAGAGAAGTGATGGCGAGGAGTCGTCTCTGGGGTGTTGGTTGTAGAGGACAGAACAGCTCTGCAAGATGGAGACTGATCCAGATGAGCACTGGTAGCACAGTGGTAGGTATCAGGTGATAAATCCAGGGGGAATCAGAATTCAGAGGTCAAGAGGCCGAGGCAGGGTCAGAACCAGGGAGGCAGAAAGAGGCAAACTCATCTGAGGGTCAGGCGAGGATCGGTGGTCAGGGCACAGAAACGGGTCAGGCACGTGAAGACAATATCAGGCAGACAAATCCAGGGACGAGGCAGAAACAGGGTCGTGTCCAGAAACCAGAAGCCAGTGAAGAATCTGACGTCGGCTGGGCAAGGCAGGGAAATCCAAAAGACAATAGACTTGGTCAAGATTGTGGTCAGGTAAGGAGGTAACGCTGGATATTAGTGATGGGTCCGGCAACACCGATGCGTCAAGCCCATAGACAAAACCCCGTGTCGGTGCGCGTGTTGCTTTCAGCAAGTCACGTGACCGATACAGAAACAGTTTCGAAATGACACAGAGGCGCCAAACTGTGTTTATAAGGAAGCGAATCTGTGAACTGGATGCATTTGCCAAAAGAATTCTTGATATTTTACGGTGCAGCATCAACTATGGAGCCTCAAGGCAAACGAAAGGTTAAGTAGTTTGGGACCATTTTGATCTTACATCAGAAAATAAGGTATTGATTATCACTTCGTTTTTGTTTCATCTGGTATCTGAATCCAAATTCAGCTGAAATTGACTCTTGGTTTACTTTCATATTATGTTCTGCAGGTTAAGTGTTGCATATGCAGTGTTGTCAGTAACGCGTTACAAAGTAACGCGTTACTGACGTCGGAGCACTTTTTTCAGTAACGAGTAATCTAAC
>CAEFZX010026144.1:0-70373 GCA_903066825.1 Alfaro cultratus
CCTTTTTTCATTTAGTGTCATCAACTGAAAGAGAAAAAGGCCGAAAGAGACGATAATGCCGATAATTAAAATGACGTCGATAGTTTTAATTTATCGTACGATTAATTGACTTATCGTTTATCGCGACAGGTCTACGTGAAAACGCGTTGGTGTCTGACCAGCAGGCATGAAGTTCCAGTATATATACTTCCGAGGGAGAAAACACAAAAGTAGCTTCTGATCTGCTGCACCTAAAGAAAGGCGCTAGGTGCTGCAGGTTGGGCCTGAGGAACACCAATTTGGAAACGGGCAAGAACAATAAAATCAATCAACTCCACAGGCACATGGGGGAGGGGTGAGCCCCACTTCCCCTTTTACCCCTGATGCCCCAGTGCCCTTTTTTGAAATATTTAACAGTTTGTGCGTCATGAGGCCTGCTTGTGATCCTCAACAATAATATTTAGCTAAAAATAACAATTTAGCAAAAATAAATGTGTCTGGCTGCCCTCTGTCTAATAATGACTGAGGATTCTCAGTGCCTCTGCCTCCATGTTGTTAAGACACCGGGCCCATGGTGAGGAGGAGGGGGGTTTAATTGCAGCCTCTAACTATAAATTATGGTCAAACACATATTTTTTCATCATGCACTTGTTTGTGGTTAAGACCTTCAGAGTGACTACAGCCTCTGCTCCACCCACTCAGACACCCACTGAGACCCCCAGTGCCCCGAAATATTAACTCTAAAAACTGTGCTCTACTTTCCTTCCACTTCATTATTCTAAATTTATGTTGCTGTTTGTTGGTCTTGTTATATTCGCGTTTGATAAGAACCAGACGTCGTGTGTTGCTCAGACACTTTTATTAAAGTATCTGTTCACTCCATGCTCACACAGGTTACTCACAGGTGTGTCACAAAGACTCTCTGCTTCTGTTGTCCTATTCTCTACATTTATACATTCACATGAACTCATGACCGCCACCTAGTGGACTAAGCATAATTCATTCAATCATCACAGGTCTCACATAAATTCCTCAGAAATGTGTTGAACTTTGTAGTTTTGAAGCGAAGATGATGAATGAGGCCTGTTGCTGTAGAAATTCTCTGATCTGTGGTTCTTCTGTCTCTCTCCATCAGTTCCTCAGGATTTCAGCTACCTCCCAGAGAGCAGCATTATCAGATCCATAACCGACTTCCTCACTGAAGCTGGAAGGAAAGGTGTGTTTGGGTGAACAGGTATAGGTGTGTGTGGGCTTGTGTTTGTGTGTGTAAATATGCAGTGTGAGATCTTCGTTGTGACTGTGGCTGCAGGTCCAGAGTTTTCCCCGCCTGCTCTGGTTCGGGCTGCCCTGACCTCGATGGCGTCAGTAGGAGCTGGTTTCCAGTTCCCCCCCGTTAACTGGAGCGCTGTCCTGTCCCCACTGATGAGGCTCAGCTTTGGTAACTCCCCCTGCTCACCCAACACACACACACCTCCCTCTCACATGTTCTACAGGTGACCACAGGGTGTGGTTTGACTTTGACAGGAGAAGGCGTCCAGCATCAGTGTGTAGTCCTGGCGGCGTCCCAGGCCCAGTCCTCCCAGAGTGCGTCCCTCTTCCTGGGGTCCTGGCTGTCCCCGCCACTCGTCCACAGCCTCAGTGTTGGTTATTCCTGTCCTTTTCATCATGGCTGCAGCGAGATACAAGCAGAGCTTTCATATGAGTTCCTCTCCCCCCCTGCAGCATCACACTCGGGCGCACCTCTACCAGACCCTGGGTGTGTGGATGAAGCAGGTGGCAGAGGACAAGCTGCAGGTGTATGTGCAGAACCTGGGCCTGCAGCAGTTCCAAAGGCGCTCCCTGTGTGTCTCTCTGCTGCAAGGCCTGGCTCAGGCCATGGCCCTCCCAAACCCCCCCAGCCACTGCTGGACCACCCTCTGCTCTGCCGTCGAGACGGCCTTCAGCCTCCTGCCCAGCCACATCCAGGTGGGGCCAACTCTGCTTTACAGCTTCACCCTATTACATCGTCACCTTGGAACATCACCTTGTTGCCATAGTTACACATTAGAACACATCCACAACTGAATAGAGGATGAACCTTCTGCTGCCTCAACAAGCAAGATGAGGACATGACTTTTTAAAGTTTAGACTTTTTATAATATCAGTAATGGTAGTGTTTTTTGTTGATATGTTCTGCTTCATACACATAACAAACACTAACAATTATTTTAGTAATCGATTATTCTGATGATTAATCTGATAAGAAAAAATTGCCACATTATACAAATTTTTCACTGAATTGAACAATTCAAGCATTTTTGTATACAATAGAAATATATTACAAGATACTAATTTTTTTTAAAAATCACTGAAGTGTGTGTATTTTTATGTCTCTGTGTTTTGGGAACAAAGTTTCTGTGTAACAAAGTTAATCACTCAATTCAGCAGTGTTGAACCACTTTTTTCAGTAACCAGTAATCTAACGCTTTGCTATTTCAAATCCAGTAGTCAGACTACAGTTATTTATCGAAATCACTGTGCGTTACTACCTTCTTTGGAATTTAATTGTATTTCCTCTACGCGTCTTGTCGAATGACTGTCGTCTTTATGCGACAATATTAGCAGCGACAGAAATGTAAATGAACAATGGAGGGAGATGCACATTTTGTTGGTGTTTTCTAAGGATCTAAGGATCTATTTTGAATTTCTATCGCCAAGTCCGATTATTATAAGCGGCTTTGGGCTTGTTTTTCTTTGGCTCTGGCTGTCCCTTGCTAATTTAATGCGTCTCGGGTTGTGTCTTTTTGGGCTTATTTGGGCTTGGAAATAATCAGAGACTCATAATAAATCCCAGAATTTGTCAGTCATTAAGGTAGTTTTAGTCAGACTCTCTCTGTCCATCATTTCCCGGATGATCCGTCCCGCTGTGTCTTTGTTAATGTCAAGTTAATATATTACCTGTGAATTATGTCAAACTATCCAGAAAATTGGAAACATTGAGACTAATCTGAACAGCGCAATGAACGTGAAAACAGCCACGAATGAACGAGACGTTACGTTGTGCAACTAAACGCTATTATAGTTATTAATATTAAGATAAGTGTCACTATTCTGTGCAGCGGGACATCTGAGTTATGGAGCGGCAGGAGGAGCTCTGTGCTTCGCTCTGACAACAAACACAGGGCCGTAAAGCACAACTTGGAGGCTGGGGGAAGTGATGGGGGCTTTAAAATCCTTCTTTGAGTTTTCCAGATAATAGAAACACACAAAAACACACACACATTACTAACGGGGTTTTTTTGTACTGTTGTAACCATTAAAAAAATCTCCTTTTCAGTTCAACCTTATGAGTGGAGACACATTGTTGATGTTACCGTTATAAAATAATTTGCAGTTAAGTTTTGGCAAAGATCAATGTCATTTTCACAGGTGGTGGAGCGTTGTTGTTAGCAGCTGCTGAAAGTAAATAAAAAAGTTACTTTTAATGTAACTTAGTTACTTTCCAAATCAAGTAGTTGGTTATCTAAGTTACTTTTTCAAGGAGTAATCAGTAATCCGATTAAAGTTACTTTTTCAAAGTAACTTTGCCATCACTGCTAATCAGAGAAATCAAAGATCAAAACAGGAATGCTGTTCAGCTCCTGGTATTTGTTCTGGTTTCAGGATGCTGAGGTGAATCTGTATGTGGGTGTGGCCAGGTGTTTGTCTGAGATGTCTGACACAGAGATCGACAGGATCGTTCAGGTGTCAGAGGTCAGTGTGGGGTCAGAGGACAGTGTGGTGTCAGGAAGTGACAGCAATTGTTCTGTGAGTAAAGCTGAGCGTTTGTGTGAATCTCAGGCTCAGGTGGAAAAAGCCTGCTTCGTCCTGGCATTCCTCACCTCTCAGGGCAGACTGCCGCTGCTCAGTCTCAATGATGTCATCACCGGCGTGCTCTGTGGTTGGTCGAGCTGCAGACTGGGCTGGATTCTCTTGCAGGCCTTTTACCAGTGCCGGCTGACTGCTGGCACCAATACAGGTCAGAGTGCAGCGCTAAGACAGTAGAGACTTAGACAGCGGCTCTACTGTCTAAGTCTGCATGTTGAGCATCCCTGCTTCTCCCTGCAGGCGTCTCCAAGCGCATGGAGTGGCTGCTGGAGCTGATGGGACACATCCGGAACATCGGCTATGGAGCGACCACCATCAGCTGTAGAGACACCAAGAAGGTAATGTCTGGTCAGATCCGGTTCATTCCGGCGCCGCACCACACATCAGGTCGGTGCTGCTTTTCCACAAGTTGTATGTAGTGAAAATCGTCTCAAAATATCTGTGTGTGTGTAATACTGGACTTGTAACTCGTGCCAGAATCTTTCTGTGTAATTTTGGATAGTTGTGTCTGTGAAACATGATTTGTAAACCGTAAATAAAAAACAAACCTCCTACGCCTACAAATGTTGAAGAAGTACACACGAGTCGCCAGATACACACACACAAAACTGCATTTACGCACAGATCCGGTTACGAGTGCACAAATATTTTTGAGACTCATTTCACGCTCCCAGAGCTCCCAGATTTGTGGAGAAGGACCTTTTACAGCTTCTCTTGAGATATGAGACAGCATTTTACAGCAAAACCTTTTAATATTCTGCAACTCAATTTACCGTGAGGCCTAAGCGTGTCAATTGTTTCAACTTTTGTTAGATTATCAGTATATATATTTCTGTGGTTTTTGATTTTCGAATTCTAGGAGATCCACAAACTTGCCTACGGTTCTCCACTGGCTCTTGTTTACCCACCAAGATTTGATATAAAGAAGAGAGAAAGTTGTTTGTGCAAAATCAGTAGAGACAGTATTGACGCAGGAGACTGAATTCTGATGCATGCCTCACATTTCAGATTTATATTCATTAAATATGTTCAAATTATTAATTGTTACTATTTTGTGAAAATGTATAGTGTGGATGGTATTTTAGTGGCTAAAAACATGTGGCTACTGTTTGGCTGTTTATCTGCAGGCCACTGACTTCCTGTTCCAGCTCTTCGCTGCTGCTGTCATCTCCTGGGGTGACCACTTCATGCCCCTCCTCTTTGGCATCAGGGCCCAATGGTTCCCATGGCAACCAGACTCCAAGCCTCCAGCACTAGAGCACAGTTTGTACGGGTCACTTTCACTCAGTGAGCTCGCTCTGCCACAGTGCATGCTGGGAGTGTCACACAGTCTGCCGCTTCTGCTAGGCAAAGAGCCATGGAGCAGCCAGACACACAAGGTGAGAGGTGAAAGGTCAGGTGACTTTTCTGGCTTTAGGTTATAGGTCCAACATGACAACCGTGTGTGTGGGGGTGTGTGTGTGTGTTTCAGTTTACTGACTGGCTCCTCAGTATAACAGAAGGTCCTGAAGAGAATCTGTCAGCCGTCACCATCAGCACAGCTAAAGGTGAAGCACGTTTCATTCCTCCACCTGTTTACGGCTCAGGTCTTCTGCAGTTGCTTCTGTACAGTTGGTCCGTTTATTCTTCCTGATGCACATTTGTTCCTAAAAGTGAGTGAAAGTAAACAGACATAACCCAAACAGAAGAGTCATTCCAAAAGAAAAGGCTTTGAATTGCAAACAAATTATTTTTACATTTAGAAATAATAAATGTGTAAGTTTATACTCTATTGGACTTTTTCTTTTTAAATTACACTGATAGCTTTTTCCTTCATGGCTGTAGGTTTATTTTTTTCCTTCTTGTGATTCTGAAACAAATGTCTCAAGTGGGTGATTTTTATCATAGGTTGACTCATTGGTATTAGAACTGCCTTGGACCGGAACCAGTAGGAGTGTAACACACCCAGCTCAGATATTAGCTTCAGGAGAGCAAGACCAGACACTCGGGTTTTTGATCCTCACAATATTAGAAAATCTTGTGATGACGATAATATAGGTAAAGATTCCGATGATCAGATCAGGTGTGATATCTGCTTGTTTTCTTCCTTCCTCTCTTTCTAATGTGAGCGTCCTGCTCTATCACTTCCACCTCTTAGAGTCAATATAGAGGGGTTTTTTCTGGTAGTCGGCTTTAATGTGGGATATAGAATCTTACTGTTGCATTTGTTGCAGCACCACCTTGTTGAATATTTTGTCATGACCGTCGAACTAAAATACAACATAAACTTCAATGTGCAATAAATACAATAAAGACATTAAAAAATTATGTATAATTATAATAATAATTGTTTAATAATAATCATTTTATAATAATAATTGTTATTATGTTTATACATAATAATAATTATGTATAAACATACCTTGCTGGCTGACCCTTCTGTAGAGGTTGAAATGAAGTCCTTATGACTAATCTCCAGTATTCATTACACTGTTTTACTTAAATTGGCCTTTTCTGCTGCCACTTGTTCTCCTCATACCTCAACAGGGGGGTGCATCTCTCTTAGGTACCCCAGCGGGACAAGCATCCTGAATATTAGTTCTTACTTACAACTTTCCTAAATAAATGTCCTAATAACACAAAGAAAATTCCTAATGCAAAATAAAACTAACCTTTAGCATCTTGGTATCTTCAGATCTTGCAAAATATATTAGCCTGGTATTGTGATATTTGCGTGATATGTAGTGAGACCCTCTCAGAGGTCATTCCATTACCTGTTGTCCAACCAGCGAGATTTTTTTTTACCGTCTTTGAAAGCAGCATAGATGTCCAGATTTCCTTAAGCCATTTTAACATTTTATTTTGAATGATCATCTCCAGCAGATGAAGGCACATCTTTAAGAAACAGAAAATTTGATTTATCTTTTAAGCTTATGTGATTTTTTTTTCTGGGATTTAAAGTCCGGTGTTGGACTTAATAACAAAGCCCAACTCTGAAATCCAATAAAGTGAGATTTACTTTATTGGAGTAAATTTGACTTTATATATCAGGGGTGGACAATCCTGGTCCTCAAGGACCGGCGTCCTGCAACTCTTAGATGTCTCCCTGGTCCAACACACTTGAATCCAATAGCTGAATCTCCTCCTAAGTGCAGTTAAGTTCTCCAGAGTCCTGCTAATGAACTCATTATTTGACTCAGGTGTGTTGAAGTAGAGATACATCTAAAGGTTGCAGGAGACTGGCCCTCGAGGCCTGGAGTTGCCCACCCTGACATAGATGGAGCCCCCTGATTGCAGGTAGTAGAAGGTTTCCATGGGAACTTGTACAAATCACCTGAATGAACATCAGTTAGACCTTCCTGATATAGTCATTTGTAATGTTAGAATGGTGAGTTTAGAATGGTTTATTCATTCTGGTTGTCCATCTGACCATCCATGTTCTGATCTGGTTCCAGCTGCTCTCCTGGGTCTGAAGTCATCCACCGAGTTCAAGAAGAAAGCCGTGTGGACCAGAGCTTACGGCTGGTAGCTCCCAGGATCCATGGGGGGGTGTTACCATAGTAACATTTGTACATAACATCATCTGTCCTACTTGGCGAAAGAAACTTGAGTGGAAACTGCTGCTGTTGTTTTTTGTTCAGTCAGAAACATGTCTTCATTAAACTGCTGCAAAAATCTGGCATTTCTATTTTTCTTTTGTGCAATCTGAAATATTCGTTTGATGAATCAGACGGTTTGAAAACAGAGTCATCCCATTGTCCGTGAAGAATCCAGTCATTTCTTCTTCTTCCTCTTGTAGCGTTTCTCCAGATGGTGTTTCCTCTCCTTCAGCAGCTGCCAGACTGTTACTGAGCCTCCTGCAGGAAACACCAGAACAGCTGCTGTTAAAAAGGCTGGCTCAGGGTTTTATCTCTAACTCCTTTTGATCAAATACTTTTTATTGTATTTCTATGTAAACAACACAAAGCAATAGCAAATACACATACAACACAGAAATCGCTCCCATACTGGATCTATTACCCTGATTTGTACCTGTGTTGTACTCGTATAACAGCCAAGTTTTATGCACATAAATGATGTGCATAAAGTGTGTCATTTGTGCATAAATGACACACACCTCAACATGTGAGGTGTGTGTTGAAGCATCTAAAACATGCATGTCTGTGTTCCTTGAGGACCAGTGTTGGGAAATACTGATTTGGAGAACCCATTGAACCTAAAAGTCAGTGGCCTGCAGATAAACAGCCAAACGATAGCCACAGACCCAGTTCCCTAGAGAGGAAAATGGAGTACCCAGAGAGAACCCATGTATATACAGAGAGAACATAACCCCAACGCAGGAAGAGCCCAGGCTGGAATTGAACCCAGCACTTTCTTGCTGCTAGGCAACAGAGCTCTCAACTGCAACTCCTGTTTGCAATCATTCTGAGATTCCAAAGGAAACCTCAACAGAGATATCTCTGATCTGAAACATAATCCAGGAGAATCTTCAAAGAACATCAGGAATGGATTCTAATGTCCATCAGAACCCAAAGTAGCAGTTCTATCTTTATAAGAGAGAACTTTGAGATAGGATGAAGATAAAATGTCAGAAAAGTGAAAGCAACATAATGAAAGCCCCATGCAGTGTGTGTGTGTGTGTGTTTTTTCATTCGGACTGCTTTCTTTCCTTACCCACAGCGAGAAGCGGCAGGTAGAGCAGCAGCAGGGAGGGCAAGTGGGGGGCTGATGGCTCCAGGTACGGCAGCGCCTCATAAATAATGAAACCTGGAGAACAGAGAGAACTGGCTGACTGATTTCACCTGACTGACTGCACACAACCACACACACAGCTGGAATGAGATGTTCTCACGCACATCCTGTTTTATAATCTGTAGTTCTTTGGTATTCCATTCCCTGTAGTTTATCACCACCTCCCTTGCACATCAGAACACCTAATGTGTTGTTGATCAGTAGCTCACATTCAAGGTTTTATAAAACCATCCATACCTCTTAGACTCCTGCTTCACAAGTGGAGAATAATACCCAACTTTACAAAAGGGAAAGTCTGGCTGTACATTTGTTTCCAGTCAGTATTCTGTGGAACGGGGTGTCCAAAGTGTGGATGAGGGGGCATTGGCAGCCCTTGGACTTTTATTCAAGATTGGCATCCCCAGCAAAGGTGGTGGAAGGAGATTGTGATTATTTCATTTGGACAAAATTAGTTAGATACAACACATAGTAAATGTGACTGCATTCATCCAGGGAGTTTTATTCTAAAGCTGACTTTAATGCACCCAAATTTGCATTTAATTAATTTATTAAGCTTGATCAAACACATAGACATAGACAGATTTTATTGCCATTCAACTTTACATTTAAAAATATACAAATTGAAAGAGATTTCGTTGCAAGGCTCCAATAATACATAAATAATGATAAAAGGATCAATATAAATTTATATAATGTACAGAAGCCATTTCCAGAGAAACGGTGACCAACATCCTGTTCTTGTACTGAGAATAGATTGAATTTTTCTATATACTTTTTCCAATTGAGTCCCACATAGTGTTCAAGCTGGATGCCTTACTTTCAGTGAGACAACCATAGAAAACTCCTTTTCAGATTTTGGCTTAACATTGACCTCTTACCTACAAAAAAATGTACTACTTTGTTTCATTAAAATTCTGCATAATTTAATGTACAGCAGGTAAAAAATTAAACATTTTTTGTAGAGTTGGCTTTTAAAAAAGTTATAGTTTTTATCCTTGTACTTTTAACTTGCTGATTTTGGCCCAGGGGACAATAAGCTGCAGAACCATCATTGGTTGCAGTTTCAGGAATAGTCTCTGTGGAACCAGTAAGCTGAAGATGTTTTTCTTCTTAGCATCTGATTGGCTGAAGTTTTGCCACAGATTCTCAGTTGTATTTCAATCTGGACTTTAAATAGGTCATTTTAAAACAACTGGCTAGATATTCAGGGTGGTGGAATCTTCTACACTTTCCTTTTGCTTCATATTCACAACTTTGTGTTACTCTGTGATGTAAAGTGAAGAACAATGAAGTTCCTGGTTGTAAGGCGACATGTGAAACATTTTAGGGGACATCATGATTTTCAAAGCACAGCATGCATTCAGAGTTCTGAGGCAGACTCACCTTCAATGACAACTGACAGGATGTATAGGGGGATCCAAAGAGAGTAACGGCTCCACAACATGGCGACGGAAGGTCTTTCCATAACACACAGAAGTTCATGAGGGTACCTGAAGTACAGACGACACACAAGATGACATACATGCAGTGTGTTGCACTCTTTGACACGATAAGGGAAGTGTTTGGACATTACAGTTGGCAATGTCCTCTTTAGTTGTATTTCTACACAAATCCACTTCCTCTAATTGTGCTTTAACTGAAGGAAGCAGAGTTGAATTCCAGCCAGCATCAGAAAGTGACAAAGTGTTGTTTTGTTAACCAAGGCACAGCAGCACAAAACAAAAAAATAATTTAGGGTTAGCAAGCAGGATCCCCAAAAGCCTCTGAACCTTTTATAAAAACAGACCTTGAAGTTCTGATTTGAACACCATGGAGAAGGTGTGGGAAGAAAACAAATGGACCAACGAAAATGAGGTGATTTGAACTTGCATGAATTATAACCAGACATTGCTAAGAAGATCCTTCTGGCTCAGAAACTACAACAGGCATAAAATGTGGAGGCTTATTACATTAAATGTGGCAACAAATGTCATTCAAGATAGGAATGCTCTTGTTTTATGAAGTTGCGCTTACAGCATGGTTGCATCATGCATCTACATTTACAAAATTTTAAACATCTACCATTAGCTAGGAATGGAAATGTGAAAACAGCTCCAATTAATTCTTTTGATTTGGAAATAATAAACTGACTTTGTGTGCAAAGAGACAATGCTATAAAAATGGAACAGAGATATTATATGAAAAAATTAAGTAATACACAGATTAAGTAATAAGCATATGTGCGCAGTTACAATTACTTATAGCAAATAATATACTGATATAATATACTTTTTGCATTTGGTTTCTTGTTGCATTTTTGCAGCCTTACATTAGGTTTGAGTAGCTTGAAGAATATAGAATGTGTGTACTTATAGTGTGAAGAATGCAACTAACTGACCAATTTTTATATGCAAAATTGAACAAATGCCTATTTATTACAGAAATCTTCTCACTTTTACTTTGAAAGATCCGAGTGAAACGGGTTTGGTGCTCAGAAGATATGTGACTGGCTGTTTGCTCACCGTAAGAGGGCCAGTATATTCCACAGGAAAAACTGCACACACACCACTGGCTTACTTTGGATCTCTTCAAACATGATGACCATAATCAGCAGAATGTTTTTCTCAATCACCTAACCAAAGAAATCGTGATGAAACCAGAGATTGGTTAGAATCAAAAAGACATCAACAAAGAGGTGAACTGCTGCACACACTTGGATGAAGCGAGGATGGAGCCGAGCCTTCTCGATGCCGTCTGCGATGTGGAAGATCTCCAGGATGGAGAGCAGCTGGCACAGGCTCATCACAAAGCCCACCGAGTAAAACGTGTCTGCCAGAGCATCTGTAATGATCGCCAAGAGAAACATCTGAGAGGAGTTTTACTTTCACTCACAAGAGGCTTTATTAGGAACAGTTTGCTAAAACCCTCTTTGAATATAAGCAGTTTACTTTTAAAACTGCTTAGATTTGGTGACTGTAGAAGCCTTTGAAGTACATAAATTTATTATCATTTTGAGATAAGCTGGTCTTTATAACATCCTGCTGGAAGCAACTATTAGAAGATGTTCAGTGACAATATGCAGGTAGGCTGTGGAGTTTAAACAATGATCAGTAGTAAAGCCAGTCCCAGTCAGCGTGGGTTCGCCCGATAAAGTTGCAATAGAAGTTGCCCCCAGTACTTTTAAATTGTTTGTTTGTGAGCATTTTGTGTTTCCAGTAGAAATGAGAAACGGCAACAGAGTGACAGACAAGACATGAACAATATGTAAACACTTCAAAAATCTGTAAATTAATCATTTTAATTTGCAGAGAAAGGCAAAAAGGGAACACGACCATAATGTCCAGTCGGTGCTCCCCATCGTCAGGGGGCACCGACGATGGGGAGCAGACGGGAAAGATGACAGAAGACAAGTGGATACTAATGAGTCAGAAACAAAGGCTTAAATATTGGAGAAGTTGAATGCTGAACAAAATACCTGTGCTGATGAGCCAAGTGATTGCAGGTGTGGATGGAGGAGGAGAGAAGGTGGCACAAGGGGCAAGGAAGTGTACACAGGGAAAAGGGAAGTAATTCTAACACTACAGTTTAACTTGACTAAAGAAACATAATAAACTAGCATGACAAAGAATAACTATAATAATTAAACATAACTAGAAACACTAAGAACTGAACTAAAGGAAAATGGGAACAAGACAGATCTAACCAAAATAAGAAAGTAACACAAAATAATAATGAAAGTAGAATGAAATCAAACTACAAAACAACCTAAATGCCCAGGATCCTAACAATAACCTTATTTGCACTTATTGTGAAGGCAAAACATTTGTAAAGAACATAAAGAAAAAAAGAATAGTTTACTTATTTTTTAGTTCTTTTTTATATATATATATGTTCAGTTTTTGGGAAGTTAGGTGTGAATGTCATATTTCTTTATGAAAATTTAGAAGACCATGCACAGCTGAAGCTCTGCTCCAAAGTCTGAGGAGATTCAAGAAATCAGAAAAAGAAAGATATCAGTTGAATGTGACAAAACTTCTAAATATATGTAATGAAAGTATTTTTTGCAGCATAATTTATTTTATTTTTTAATCATTTTTTTCTCCAAAGAGTTTTTTGCGGTGCTAGTGGCTTGCATTTTCCACAACAGTAGGCTGACAGGAAGGGGGAGGGAGAGGAGGGAAGACATGCGGCAAGGGTCGCTGGGACCGGGAGTCGAACCCGCGACGTCCGCGTCGAGGACTGAGGCCTCCAAACGTGGGGCGTGCTAAACCACTGCGCCACCACAGCACGCCCCTTGCAGCATAAATTTGATCTTGTCTTGAAACTGTTGTTAAAATGTTGGTGTTTTGGTGAACTCAATATTGCGTCTTGTCTTGTGGGTTTTAGGTATCGTTCATTACACTCCTGTCAGATGAAAGATATTATTATGAATACATAGACTGTAGTAGCTTGGAGCAAAATTCCCTGTTTTTATTTTTCAAACCATTCTGAAAGATCTGAAAATCAGTCACTGTTTTCTTCTGATCTGCCGTGAGAGAGGACTGACTGACAGACCCACCAGGTCATGTCTATGGAGCACGATTAATATTACTCACCCCACTATTGACAACTTAGCGATTTTGTCATTAAATTTAGCAACTTTTCGACAAACAATTGGTATCAGCCAAATTCGGAATCAGCAACTCAGGCTTTTTCATGACCAGTAATTAACCAGAAAACTGTAATCCATCCACCTCTCGTGAAAATTTCAGTAGACTGGTAGGTTCTAAAATGACCAAACCATCTCGTCTGATGCCAACAACCATCATTCTGATGCTCAGTTAGATTTTTCAGAAAAAATATTTGCTGTATTTTGGTAAATTAACAACTACAAAATAAGGAAACAATAAAAATTTAAACAAGCATCTTCCTGTAAATGTTGGGATTCAAAGGCTTCCTCTGGCTGTTTTTTCCTGCTAAACAACCTGCAGTTTTAGTTCTCTCCATTTCCCAGGTGAAGGCCAAGAGTTATCAGTAATCCAGAACTTCTTTCATAAAAATAAGCTTTAATTTATTTCTAGTTAGCCTGCACTCCAACATAATTACATCCCTCTTTTTTACATTAACATCAGTTCAGTTCAGTGTTATTTCCACAGAAACTTTTCAAGGTAAACGGGTTGCATTTATATACAGTTTTAAACAGTTTATGATATCCATTTGATAAATTTCAGCTCATTCCAATGTAGCAGATTCAAATCCAGTACAGTTTAGTTTCCCATTCCACAGTTAACGATCCCAGGACAGAAAGACTTGCCTATCCAAGGAAACCATTCAACTCAATCTTCCTTGAACTTATCTGCCACCCTAAGCAAGTACTGGGCAACAGTGGAGAATAACACCTATTACCTATTAACACCTATTACGTATTGACAAGAAGAAACCACCAACAGAAGCACTATTTGATAAAACGATTGTTGCAGAGTTCAGTTACTTTCATTCCAACTCTGTTGCTTACCCCCCCCCCCCCACTTTCATGACCCTCAACAGTTCAATAAGCTCAATGTAAAGTGGACAAACCAGCAAGCCTGGTGCTGACAGCGCCGTTTGGCTTCAACCAGATAGATCCAGCTTCCTGTTGGGAAAAGATGGTGACTTCTTCAATTCAAACCATAGAACAACGTAGCCTGCAACAAGCTTTGGAGAGGTTTTCAACATTCATGTTGGAGGACAGAAATGCAGCAGGATGATCATATTTTATTCTTTTTAACTTACCTTGACCAAAGGTAAAAAATCTTGCGATGGTGTTAGCCAGGATCCATGTGTGACCACAGAATTGGAACAAGTTATAGGAGAAAATGTAGATCAGCCTAAAGCTGTACCTGCAGGAGAAGAAGAAGTCAGAAAGATATTTAGTCCTAAAGACTCCAGAATACTCAGATACACCGGATTGATTTCATATTGGAGTCAACTGTGAGATGCTTTATAAGATGTATCCCTGTTTGTATCTTCTAGCACCTCTTATCGCTCTCCGTTTAAACTCGATCCTGAAATGTACATTCTGCTGGAACCGGACAGCTTATTGTTGAAACATCACAGGTTGATGCTTCAGGCATTTATGTGATGCTCTTATGAGTTTTCAGCACAATAAAATCTTAAGCTGAACATTATTAAAGACCTTGGACTGATCAACATTTTTAACCTTGTACAGACTGTGAGTTTGTCTGCTTATGGCCTGTTGATGCTGGTGGTTCACACTGCAAAAAAAATGTGATAGGAGGGACTGTTGAGGAAGAAAATCTCATTTGCAGAGAGGTCAGAGGCATATGCAGAGATTATGACAAACATCATCCTCAACAGTCTAACAATCTTAACTGATAATATGTAATGCATAAATAAGGATCTATATCGGACAGGATACATGTTCACCTTATGGACTAACCCACAACCTGCTGACATACTGCATAAAACTTCTCACTTTGTACTAATTGTCTTTTCTCTGCAGAGCTGAGTGTCATGAATAGGTGTGTGAGGTGGTGAGGCAGGACGCCAGGAGACCCAGGTAAGATGGATGCAGATGATTTAATAACAAAAAATAGGAACAAACAGTCCAAAACCGTGGCAGCACTGCAGAGCGGAAACAAGGCTCAGCACAGGTAGCGCAGGGTAAACGAATGGACATANNCAGGTGACATTAAATACACAAGAGGTAATCAGGGAACGAGACACACCTGGGAGTAATCAAGGGGAGACAGGACAACACAGAGAGCACAGAGACACAGAAAACTCGAAATAAATACACAGAAAACACGGAACCTGACACTGAGCCATTATGTGAGCATATTATTGATCAGTCACCATTTGTTTTCATAAATTAGTCTTAGAAGAATCAGATGGCTCACATCTTCCTTACTTAAACAAATGTTTTCATAACTTCACAGCAGGGCTGGCCAATCATTGGCCAAGTGGCCCCATAAGAGCAAGCACTTTCCCTCCAAAACAGATGGTGGCAGCAGTTATAATATCAATATACTTCTGTATTTATTAACATAACAAGAACTTTAAAAAATTATCTATCTTTAGTAAATTATTTTTGAGAATTCGGATGTTGTGCTGCGAAACGGCTCTGGTGTTGATCAGTTGTTGGTCACCTTTGAGTGGTCAACAGTCCCATCCTGGCCACCTCTATGAAAATTCTCTGGCTCTGCTGTCTGCTGTGAGGACGACCAGTGAGGATATATCAGAAGGAACTGCTAAACTGATGCTTTTAACTCTGCATCATCTCCTTCTTCTGAGCCTTAAAGGGGAAGTATTATGTATTTTCCAGGCACATAGTTTCATTTTATAGCACAGTCAAGTAATTGTGTTACCTTCAGTTGTCATACAAAATCTGTATATGACTTAAAAGAAGTTTGACTTTGTGATTTAATGTCTTGAAATTGGGCCTCTGTCTCTTTAAGAACTCCTGCTCTTTCTGAAACTCTGCCTTCAGGAACACAACATGGCTCCTCTATTAAGACTTTAACAACGTTTTTATCTGCATTTCACTGAGAAGCAGCTTCTCTGATGAGCTCAGCAGATGCTCAGTTCCACCAGGTGTTTGCTAATTTGTGCTGGCTAGTCTGAAGGAGCTGAGGGGGATTTGTGAGATGGAAACTCTGAAGCTTGAAACCAACTCTGAGGAGGAGCCGCAGGTCCATGAAGATTAAAGGATTTCTCAAACATGACTTGAAGGAATCAAGGCAGTTCTTCAGTTGTGTTTTTGATGAGGAAATAATTTTAGAACATGATGTAAAGTTCAAAAAAGTCAACTTTACATCACACTGCCCCTTTAAAGAATGAACTGCTAACTTCCATCTGTGCCCTGGTGTGCTTTTTTAATTTGCTGGAAATGAGTTATAAGACATAATAGGTTTTCCACCATCAACCCAAAACTGTGAGATAAGAGCAGTCATGTGGGAGGGTGATCATAGTAGGTGAGATTTGCGAGGACAAGAGTTTGTTTTGATTAACTTTAACTGACAGCAATGCAATCAGCTGATTGGACAATGATTTAAAGGGAATGTGTCTTGGCCTGCTGCTGCTCTTTCACATCCACTTTGCCACACTGACTCCAGAAAGTCTTGGTTATCAGGAGTTTGAGTTTGCCACATCCTAAGGATAAGGATCATGCTGCACCTGCCTCTCAGAAGTGTGTTGAGTTAATGTGTGCAATAATTATCATTCATAGTGAGGCTGCAGTGCAGTCATGGGAAAAGAAAGGGCTCCTTATTTCAGCAGAAGAGTTTCACATATCAGGACAGATTAAAATATGATCTGGTCTGCATTAAGTTCAAAATTTTTTTTTTAGGGTTGTCCAATGATAAATGGAAAAACACAGCAGATTCCACACTGCCATTATTTATTAAACAAAGATAAAACCAAAATGGAAAAACTGTGTGTGGAAAAACTTGTCACTACAACAGAAAGTAATTGGCTGTGATATTATGAGGTAATTTCCAAAGAATATCAAGTCCAATATTCTACAGTTGGAAAGATGTACAATTGACAATATTCCCAGGAGTGGATGTCCCAGCAAATTTATCCCAAAGTTAGAAAATGCTCAAAAAAATACAAAAACTCTAAAGGTTAATGTACTAGCAGTGGCATTAGAAAAATACCCAATACACTAATAGTATTGCTTGGAAAAGTTTGTCCAAAATACACATTTGGAATAAAAGATGTGACCAAAGGTAAATTAAAGTTACAGTGGGCTCATGGTTTTAACAAGGTGAGGGAAAACAGCCACATAGCTTAAAAAACAGAATACTTGAGATCTCCACTATAAATGCTTATAACTGCAAATTTCAGTAGTTCAAACACCAAATGTTTTAATATGCAGTAATACACACAGTGGAAACAGTTTTAGCACTACCTTAGAAGCTAACAGCAACTGTCTTCCATATTGCTTGTCCTGGAGGCTCAGCCAATCAGCACCAAAGAAAATGACTGGCACTAATTGATTGGCTGTTTAGCAACCAATAGCATGTCAGGTAGCATTGAGAGTAGGTGTTTCAGCTTCCAAAGCAATTTTCCTTTGAATATAGACATTATGAAAAAATCAGAAAATGGACACAAAGGTCTCCTGGGAATCCAGTTCTGTTTGGACCAAGCAGACACCACCAGGGGGCAGTACACGGTGGACATCATATAGACAACCTGACATCAGTCATTCTGATCAATTATGTCAGGGGAGAAATGAGTGCTAGACTCATATTCATTCAATTCAAATAGCTCTAGACTGGCTCCCTGAGGTCCACCGCTTCTGCTGTTGATGCAGCTGCTGGTGTTGATAGTGAAAGTTTTCTTCTCTGCCTGGCCTTCTGCTGCTCCTCTACTGTTAATTACCTTTCTATGAGAATGGGAGGAATCTGTTAGCTTCGACTGTGTACCTTTCACCTTTAAACACCCAGAGATGTTTCCAGATAGGTGATGTAAGCTTACACAAGTATGGGTCATTATGTGAGAGTGGAAACCAATCAATAAAATCCACTAAAACATGCAAATCACCCCCATGCTAAACACTCTAAAAACAAAAATCATGTAATACAAATAGAAGTGCACCGATTGCCGTTTTTTGGATCACCTATCTTGAAAAAGCCTGACCTATTGATTCCGATTTTGGCCAATACTGACGTTCTTCTCTGAACATCATTAAGTATAGTGACAGAGTAGGCACATTGGTGACAGTGGGGTGACCTGGTAGGTGGGATGGTCAGTCAGTCTCTCTCATGGGCAGCAGAGCAGAAAGAGACAGGGGCTTATTGTGGACCTTTGTGGAGGAAGAGCATCAGCTGGTGACCCAAAATTAAGCAAATCTGAGAAACTTCACCATCTGACAAAGCCAAAAGCACAAAGACCTAATAACATCTGTTGGCACTGTTGCATGGTGGTGGAGGAATGGTGACTTGGGTGTTTTTTTAGCCTCAGGACATGCACAGCTGGCAGTCTTTGAGTGGACCAAGAAATCCTCTGACTCAATGTGAGCTGATGCTTTGCCCACGTTTCAAGAATGGCTGAGAAAAAGAGTAGCTGTGTTAAAATAACTGCCAAAGTCCATTCCCCAACATGACTGAAATACTGACGAGTGAAATGAAATTCCTCTGACAAAATCAGAGTGTAGAACCTGTTGTATTTTAGATCTAGTAACATTTAGAACAAAAGTCAGATCGTTTTTCATTTATACTTATGCTATTTTTACTGTGACTGTATGCATAAGAATAATGTCAATGGGTTTAACTAGAATAGAATAAAATGATTCTAACTGGGGAAATTCCAGCGTATTATCAGCAAATAATAATTGCAAACATAAAGAAATGTATACAGTTGTATGCAGGGAAAAAAAACAACACAGATATGACTAATAGAAAAATAAAGAAAATTATCAACCTAACATGCTAGTTTTTCTCCATCACACTCTGGGTATCTCAGTGGGTGTGGTAGTGTTTCAAACCTTATCTGTAGCTAATCATTTTGCTCTAAATAATTAAAATGTTATCAGGTTTCACATCGCTTAATCAGCTCAAACTAACATATAAAACTTTAACATGCATTATTCTAATGGCACTAGCTCATGTTTAAGGTAGAGACTTAAAATACATGCTGTAGATAGGTTCTATCGCCACAGAAAATGCAAAAAAAAACAAACTATAAATGGAAGCTTACACATAGTAAACCTCATCAAACCATATTTGATCCTTTAAATGATACTGGAAGTATTTTATGGACATAATCCAGTTTCCCCAGGCTGTAGTTAAGATTCACATACTAGAAAAATCTATAGATTTTTAAACTGAGCCTCCGTCCGTATAGCTGAGCATTAACTACAGCCAGTCATTTCTAAGCCCTCCCTAAAGAAAACATTCCTGAGTAACTCCACTGTGACGCTCAACGTTCTCACTCACATGCTCCCTCTGATGCCTTCTTTCAAGCAGGTTCTGGATCTGCTCTCAGTTCAAATATCCATGTTTCCAGTTTGAGCTTCTATTCAGCTCTGACACTGCAAACAGACCAAATGCTGCAGCACTTCCTCTATGCTGACTACAGCCGTTATGTCTTCACTGAGAATAGGAAGTGAGAAAATTCCATGTGCGAGCCAGGCTGTTGAATAGTCCCGGCCCCTTAAAGAAAACTATGAAAAGATTGGCTGCCAAGAACATGCAGTCTGAGTGGGGAGAGAACGGGAGGAGACAATGAAAAACACATGTATTTGTGCAGGAATGACTCAGACACCTCCAGGCGCTGACAAGAATCTAGAACTGCCACCTCGAGTTCTGGGTAGAACATTTTTACAGATTTTTTTTTCTTATACTCAAAATGTATATATTTTTGCACAGTTTTGACTTAGTTTCTGTTCTCAATGTGTTGTTTTTTTAACAAATGAAATTTTTGTTATCTATAATCTAGTTAAAAATTTATAGATTACTAAATTATTCATTCATCCATCCATCCATTATCATACACGCTTATCCATAGTGGGGTCACAGGGGTGCTGGTGCCTCCAGCAGCCAATGGGTGAAAGACAGGTTACCCTGGACAGGTCGCCAGTCCATTGCTAAATTTTTAAAATATTGACAATTATTTCAATAATTGATTCATAACAATTAATCCAGTTAATTAATTATTTCAGCCTTAGAAACAACAGAAAAATTGCACAGGGAAAAAGAGCAATGTTCTGACAAATGTTATGAGAAAATCTAAAATATGTATTTTATACTAGTCTAACCATGAAGGATACATAGAATAATAAATGATAGTAAATAAAATGTATGTCTGATTAAAGAAGGACCCCACTGTTCCATACGCTGGAGGACCTGTAGTGCTGTGGACTTGTTCCTTTTCCAGATTTCCTGGGAACCTGATAGTGTATGAAATCATGAACTCTTTGAAATACCAGGAGACTTTAATAACAGATTCTATAAAGGGGTCATCACTAAGTTATTTAGACGGATAATGATCCAAAACAACCAAATCAACCCAGAAAAGTTTCATATGACTCTAAATCCCGTGAAATTAGATCTGTGGACGGAGCTGAAGACAAAAAGGAGTCAGGGAAGAGCCAGGATGGAAGTTTGATGAAGATTGAGGTTGGATTTAACATTTTTCAGAGTGAGATTATGCTAGTGGAATAAGACCTGAACTTATTTTATTCATTTTATTCTGCTAGAATAAAACTTTTTAAGTGCCAACCAATTAATCTGGGTTTGTATTATCTTTGTTTAATATATATTATCCACCACAGCATGCATGGAAAGTCTCTTTGTCAGTATTCATAACATTGTTTTTCAAAACAATCATTTATAACACCCCCATTTTAGTTTTAAGATGAGTAGAATATGTGCAACCCTTTCTTTTATCCCTCTCTGGATTCCTGGGCTGAACAGCCGCTTCTTCTGCCCTGTGAGGCGGGGCTATGCCGCTCTCTAGTGGTTATAACAGAAAGATCAGCAGCGTGGCTCAGCTTAGCTCCTGGAGCTCATGTAGGGGGACCGACCTGCAAATCACTCACTCTGTCAGACAGATGTTCAGTCAACACCAAGGGCTGTTTAAATGACATAGATGTTGGAGCTTCAGTGATTTTATGTTTTCAGTTTACATTGTCTGATTGTTGTGCAGAATGACCAGAAGCCCACTAATTAATGAGTTTTAATCACTTAGAAAGTGTATTATTCAGCAGAAGTCCATAACTGCTGGTAAAGTCACACCTTCAGCAGGTGAAGCTGAGGAACAACCAGCCAGTACATATTTGGGTTTCCACTGGTATCAGATAGAGATGTTCCACAGACTGCTATCTTTCTATGTTCTTATTAAATCAGATAAGCATTTCAAATGTTAATGGGTTACTCCATGAGTCAGTGAGGTCTGAATTTTATTGGTCTTAAGCACAAATCATGTGTGTCACCTTCAGACAGAGTAAACTTCAGGGTCAGCCTTCATGGTGTCCTGACCCTTCGGTTGTTTGGACTTTTAGTTTGTCATTTTTCTCTTTTGAAGTCTTTAGTCTATGCTTTTACTTATATCTTTGTTCAGTTATTCTTATTGTTTGTGTGTAGTTGATCAGTATTAATTTCTGTTACCATCCTGAGGGCTGTTTCACAACAGTAGGATTACAAAATTCAGGATAAGAAATAAAGTCAGGTTTGACATAACACCATCAGTTCATCCTGGCTTTAACCATTTCATAAAGGCCAAACCAGGCTTAGGAGTTGTGACTGTTACATAACTGATCTGGTGGTATAGATAAACCTCTGGAGGCCACCTCAGTAACCACACATGAATGACAACAGAGAGAAACAGAAAAATCAGGAAAGAAGAAATTAGAGAAGTAAAAGCATACAGCCAACTGTCAGGGATAACAGGTTATCTACTGTATGTTATAAAACTAGAAACACTTCCATAAGTTCTATGGAAAAAAGTGATCCAGTTGTATCTGAAGTTTGATCTGTCCTCTGTTGAATCATATTCAGTGATTGAGCCACGAGCCAGGCTTTTAATTTAGAAAAGAAATCAAATGAAACTGAGCTGATCTACAGTATGAGCACTTAAGGCCGATGGAAGGTCAGATGGAAATCAGATCAGTTGGGTTGGGAGATGTCAGGATTTTGGCCCGTTGTTTGTAATATCATATTCTCTCGATTATTATATCTTAGTTCCTGCATCATGTGGTGGACTGGACTCAGCAACCTTATGTGACTTGTTGAAAGTTGTAATGACCTAAGCTGCTGGTGATAGTGGAAACACAGCTTATTTACATCTATTTTGCACATGTAAACAGAGGCTTGTCGAGACATGCACTCACTTTATACAGCTGGATGGTTCTGGGTCCTCTGCAGTTTTCTGGACTTAAAGGAGCAGCATGTTACATGAGGGCTCCTGTCTTTTAAAATGGGTAATATAATTGTTAAATTGGGAATTCATATAATTCATGTCAGACTGATAAGTAGACTGTTAAATTAATGGTGAGATACATGAGATTGATTTACTTAATAATAATATGAAAACTTAACATAGAATAACTGTAACTTGTACAATAACAGTCATGTTTTTGCAAGTTTGCTGTTTCTCCATGTGTGTACATCTCTGTAGCTCTACCAGTTGTCTCTTGGCTGCTTCTCTGATTGTTTTCCCATTGGATTCTGTTAGGGGTGTCAGAATAAAGACACCACACTTTCATATTTTCATTTGACGTTTTGAGCACCTCGTACCAATTTCCTTCCACTGTAACAGTAAACTATTTCTCTGATGTTCCAAAACAATATTATCACTTATTTGCCTTTAATAAGTTGGACCGATGATTTTAACTGGGTTTTTATGGTTATTCAAGATGAGCCTTTGTAACAAACTGAATGATAGGATCAGTTATTTATGAGAAAAATGAACAGAGTGATCTTATAATGTCAGTCAGTGTATGGCTGAGTCTACCGTATCTGCAAAAGAAGACGTCTTCCTTTGCCAGGAGACATGGATAGCTTTTATAGATATTTTAGAAACTTCTGAAATATTGAATATATGACCTAAGTGTTTGCATTTATTTATCTTTGCTGCTGCTGTGCAGAACGTCCGTGTGTTCAGTAGCAGAAAAAAGGGAAAGAATGGTCTGATCTGTAGTGCCCCCTTCTTGTTAGACACTTGTGTCGCCAACTTAATCTTTTCTGACTACTAGCCTGAGATGATGGATTGCCTGATGTTTTAATGTGGACTCCAGAAGTAACTGTATCTCCTCAATACCTGCAGTCACCAAGCTGTCGCACAAAAATAGCAGTCTAAAAATATCCTGTTTGTGTGGCAGAGTTTCCAGTAGCCCAGTTTAGCTGGAGTCAAGTTTGGAACAACAAGGTTCTCAAAGTGTCTGAGAAATGAAACGACAATGTTTGATCAAAACAAAAAGTTGTTGGTGGGCAGTTTTTATATTTTTAAAGAGGTAAAATTAAATAAGTACATTGAAATACATTGAAATGTATTTAAGAATGTGAGACAAGTTCCTGACCCTGTCACGGTGGGTCGGCCTCATTTCAGGCAGTTGATTAACGCCTTCACTTTTTACTGGGCCAATAAGCAAACAAAAGAATAAGTAGGAAATGGTGACGTCGATTTTCTGCGCTGTTTTAGAATTGCAGTCTGTCTGTAGTTTTAGCAATGGCAGCGGAGGAAGTGAAGGAAGCTGTTCAGTTCAGGTTTCCAAATAGTGAATTAGGTAATATCAACAGCCTCCTCATTCAGATTGGCTTTTCTCTCTTCAAAGTGGAGGATGGCACAGGAAATTTCAGATAAACTTCATAGAGTTACAGTGGAGCATTGCCAGCCTGGGGAAAACCAGCTGCTTGTTCTATGCTTTACTTTGTCCAGAGGCTCTGGGCTGTCAGCGATTGAGAAATGATTTCTTCCTGAGGGTGTGGACTGTGTTGAGGTTTTATGGAATCTGCCAGTTTGATAGAAAATTGCCTGTGCTGTAAACAACTGTCCTCCACTGTGAAGAGAGAAGAGCCGATCTCCTTCTGTTAGCTGGGTGGTGGAGGGCTGCTGAGAAGCTCAGGATCTGCAGCTCTGAGGAGGAGCTGGTTGGAGAGCTACATCCAACCAGAATGGTGTATTGTAAAGCTGAATAGTTGTCATGGGAGATTCAAGGATTTATCAAATATTCACAAAAGAATTAAGGCAACACTGTAGGTTTGTTTATGATGAGGGAAGAACATAACATGTATATAAAAAAGTTTATTTTACATAATACTGCCCCTTTAAAAAAATGATAAGCGGGCGTGCCGTGGTGGCGTAGGGGATAGCGCAACCCACATTTGGAGGCCTTGAGTCCTCGACGCGGCCATCGCGGGTTTGACTCCCGGACCTGTTGACATTTACCGCATGTCTTCCCCCCTCTTTGTTACTTCTTACCCCATTCCTGTCAGCCTACTGTAAAAAATAAGGGACACTAGAGCCTGCAAAAAGCCCCCTGGTGGGAAAAGAAAAAAAAAAAAGATAAGCAATTAATCCATGTGCTTGCAACTACATGAGCACAGTTTTAGGCATGGTTTTTGGAATACATCTGACCCACATACAGAACACTCTCAGGACGAGGTTGGTAAAGGTTAATAAAATTTATTGAACTATTAATAAGGGATGTGCTTCTTTGTCTGGGAGCCAGGTGGCAGGAGGTAATGGGAACACTGGAAACAGAGTAGATGCATAGTGAGTAGCAGAGTATCTAACGATGAATGTGTTAATGAATGGAGCTCTTAATGATGGAGATGTGTCCTGGCGCTGAGAGCAGGGAATCCATGGAGTAGGTAGCTGGAAAGTATACCGCTGGAGGGCAGACAGGTTACTGCACAGACCTGGAGGAAGAGGAGCGAGACATTACCAGTCATGGGACTTGATCCTGAGAACTTCATTGAGTCTGGAGAGCATGAGGAGAAACAAAGCACAGGGAGCAGAATCCGGAGCACAGGAGGACTGGCCACTTACTCCATTTCAGCAGATGATGTGCAGGTGTTTGTGTAATGATCAGCACCTTCACATCATCTGTGCAGCAACAGGAAGTTTCTGTTACTGGAGTCTGTGACACCAACTCCCTGGCTTCATCTGGTGGAGAAACTGTGGAAGTGGATGACTAAATGGAAACCCCACACAGAACCCAAACCCCAGCTTCCCAACATTATTATTGCTGTTGTTGTTTGTGTGGTTGTTGTCAGTTGGAGTAGCAGTAATAGTAACACTTATTTCGGATGGTATTTAAAAATATGAAACATGAAACACTGAGCTTAGAGGTCTATCTATTCAGCTGATCCTAGTGAAAAAAATACTTTAGTATATTTCAAACATACTTACATTTGTGTAAGTACAATTTAAGTATACTAAGTTTTAAGTATACTACATATAAATATAAACAAAGTATACTAACTTTTATCAATTTTGACATTATAACTTTGAACACACTTAAATATAATTGTACCAAAATACACTATTAAGAAATATATTAAATAAAAGTATACTTTAAGTGAACAATGTATTTGCTCAAATGTACCAATGGAAAGATATTTTGTGTATATTTTAATATGCTCAAAATATTATATTTTAAAATTAACTTAACACTTTCTTTAAAAGTAAACTATTATATATACTGAAATTTCAATATGATTTACATTACATCTCAGTGTATACTTTAGGATAATGAAGTATGCCTTTTTAATCATCTTTATTATTTTGTTTAAATGGCAAAGAATAAAAACAATAATCCAATAAGAATAAATAAAAGTTTTGCGAGGTAACGCAAAAGAAAAAAAATTCCCCATGTCCCCTAGGGAGCTCCGTAAAGTTCCACTATAAGGATTATTGACTCAAAATCAGTGTGAACTGTTCTTCTAGACACGAGAGATGAGGTACATTCATTTTTATTGCATTTGAACCTTTTTGATATAATTTTAGCATTTTTGTTTGTCCAAATTTTGTATTTTTCTTCTCTAGCTTCTGGGTCATATGACCCCAATGGAGCACTAACAAACCAGAGGTTTTTTTGGAGCAAGATGGGGGGATGGTGAACTATGGATGACCTAAAAAAATAATTTTTAATATCTCATAAAGGAAAGCTGCACAAATGACAGTTTTAACGGCACAAACCTGCACAAACGGTCACTAACGAAGTAACCCACTTTGGTTTATTTTGGAGCAAGATGGGGGGCTGGTGATGTCATCTGCCAAAATTCTAACTTTTAATATCTCAGAAACCAAAGCTGCACAAACAAAAATTTTAACAGCACAAACCTGCACAAACAGAGCACTAACCACTCAGACTATTTGCTAGATTTGTTGATGTGGGTGAGGTGTCAGCTTCACACAGCTTGCAGTTAGCTCTCTACTTTTTCTTTAACATAAAAAGAACTCCTGAATCAGAAGTTCTGATTCAGGAGTTCTGAATCAGAACACACAAACAGACTTTGTGTGTTTGCTAGTTCTTCCTGCAGTTGGTTGTGGCACATTGAGCCAGGTTCTGATTCTGCTGGAGGTTTTTTCCTGTTAAAGGGGAGTTTTTCTATCTATAGTGTCCTTACATAAATGCCCGCTATGAGGGATTGTTGCAAAGTCAAAGACTCAATGCAATCTGCAGGTTTTCCTTAGATGTAAAACTTTTTCAATTAGAATAATAAACTAAACGTGGCTAGATTGTTAGATAAATGGTAAAAAATTGGAAGTGATTGAACTGATTCTGAATCTTATTGTATGATAGATTCAAATGCCTAAAGAAACATACTGAGAACTGAGTAGAAAATGTAAAGCTAAATTCAGATTTCTGAAGAAGTTTATTTTTTATTATGAAAGATAACTCAATAAACTGTTTACAATATTGTCATTTAACTTCAAACATATATAAAAAATATAAATGGAGGCGACTACCAACCCCAGCTTGAGTCATGTCCTAGACAGAACATGGTTATGTCTCTGGTTCCTTTTAGGACTTCACGTGCGCTGAGACGGAATGTCTGGCGCGCTCCGGTGTCACTGGAGTCTGTCTGGCCGGACGCAGAGCTTTGTGCACAGCACCATCTCTGGGTGAGGGAAGCAGAGGTTCTCAGTGGCCCCAGCTACGCTGCAGGCTTTGTGTCAGACACCAAATGTAAGCTTAAACCTGCCGCTGCAGACATGAAGACAGAGAGAAGATGCGTCCAAACGCTGGCAGCGAGTGGGCAGGTGATAGATCTGCTCCAAAAAGACGAGCAAGACATCCTGAAAACGCAGGACGAAACCAGATATGTTGATTTGGAGTCCGAGGACGAGAGGGTCTGTCGCTTTGGTCAGAGGAACCAAGTGTCTGTCATTGTTAAAAACGGTGGATTTGAAGCTGTTTGTGCGTCGGAACCGAACTCTGACCTGAAGGAGATGCACACCAAGGAGAGAGAAAGCACCAGAGGTGAGAAATGTGTGAAAGATGTAAGAAATCTCCCCTCTCCATCATCCTCACCTCACCTGAAAAAAAATGAGACTAGCCTACCAATAGGAGAAAAAAGTGGTGAGAGCGCAGTTACGCACACTAATGTGTCCAAAGGCATGGGAAGCAAGGCAGAGCGCGAGGAGGAATCCCACAGCACCAACAGCAATCTGAGTGGGAGAAGTGAGTGTGAGGACTGTGAGGAGGTAGATAATGTCAGCCTGGTGCTCTCTGATGAATCCGCTCCATGCTTAACAGAGGACCATTACATTACCACGCACGAGATTCAGCTCTCGGAGTTCTCTGACCATGAAGGAGACTACGACCTGGGCGTGGGCTCCTCCACTAGCTGGGACATTGAAGATGAGAGCCAGGTGAACCCATTCGTAGGTTACTCCTTTGCGGGTGTGAGGGGGGCCTGTGGGGAGCCCTGCTCTGAGGGTGCCACGGCAGTAGCAGCAGCGGTCAGCACTCTGCTTGAAAGTGATCTGAGCGACGCGGTCAAGTTCTGCGGCTCAGATGAGCCCGAACAGAAGCAGGGGGAAGGACAGATCCACCTGTCAATCAGAACCACATCCCGAGCTATAAATGACCCCGGCAGCATCCAAGAGGAGGAAAATATCCTTTATCATGCCAGGCGCTCCGGAGACATGAGCCGCTATGTGTTTAGGGGAGTGGATGGGAAGGCAGAGACCTTGTGTGACAGGGCGAAGTGTTTCATAGCCGCGCCCGGACGCCCGCACTTTGGCGGCAGATTGAGGGGGAAAGAGGTCACAGAGTATTCCAGCGGCACGTCCAGCGCTGTCAGCGAGCTGGACGACGCTGACAAGGAGGTGCGCAACCTCACAGCCAAAGCCTTCAAGAGCTTGGCCTACCCTTACTTTGAAGCCATCAATTTCAGCACCTCCAGTGAGTCCTCTGCATCAGAGCATGGCCGGAGGAAAAACAGGTGGTCCACGTTTCTGGATCTGAAATATGGCAACGTGAACATGTCTCAGGGGCTGGACCAAAGTGTGATTTCCTGTCAAAACCCTGCGGCCTCATATGAAATAGGCAAAAACAGCGACAGCAGAGGTTATAAGGGCACCATTCAGCCCACAAGTAAGATCTTTGCTCTGAAAGCCAACCCCCGCAGCGCCTCGTCATCAAAGCAGATCCAGCTGATGGGAAAGTTTGGGCAGGGCCACAGCGGAGTGATCAGACTCACAGAGACACTGAATTTTCGTTGTAATGTTAAATCGGGAATGTCTGGGGAAGAAAGGCGCACTAACTTTGTGCAAAACGCTGTGGGATCACGTTCCACGGATGAGGTTACTAAGAGCCTGCAGAGCAGCCAGCAGAGAGGGGCCAGCAAGCTGCCCTCTAAAGCCATGGAAGATACGCATAAGAAAGCCATATTCGCCTCCAGTTTGTTAAAAAATGTTCTTTCTAAGAAGATGCAGTTTGAGCAGGAGCGCAGGATGGAGAGGGGGGAGATCAGCGAGCCGCACCAGGCGCCATCTCCGGGCTTTGCGCTGCATGAGAGCGACAATAAGTGGAAGAGTAGCAGGGAACTGGAGAGGCAGAGCTCCAAGTTCTCTGAAAGCGGCTCAGACTATGCCATAATGTGCATGGATGAAATAGGGGACTTTGTGGACAGCGGCTCATGTGATAGTAAGAGGCAAGACGCGTGTGCTCCTGCAACAGAAACTAATTTAAACTCGGCCAATGAAGCTGGGATTGATACTAAAAAAGGCGCATTGCGTCGCAGCCAAAATAGCGCGTTCAGATGCTGGAAGGACGAGGAGCTAGAGTTTCAAAAGGATCATAAAAACCATCAAACTCTGCTGGACAAGCTGCCTCCAGTTGATGACAAAGAGAGTGAGTGGGATCCGTTCTCTGCAGGCTGCGATAAACTGACTAAAATGTCTCATTTGTTTGTGCCAAATATCCAACTGCTGCCCAGTGACAGAGAGCTGCGACCGCAGCTGCAGAGAGGAGCTTATTCCTGGAATGGAAACAACACTTTATACATCACAGACTCCAGGAGCTCAAAATCATCCAAATCACCGGAAATTAAAATCAACCTGAGAAGCGTTAGAGGCAATAAAACGGAAGAGTCTGGAGGCTCCAAGCTGCGCACTTCGAATATCACCGCTAGCCCATCGAGTCTGACCAGAACAGAGGACTTCAAATGCCAAGCCCTGGCTGCGGCTCTGAAGGGTGAGTCCTCAGATAAAGTTCCGCACTTTATGGTTCGAGACATCAGAGATAATAAAGGGAAGTTACAAACTCCCATTCACCAAGTCAGAGATGTGCGTAAGCTGGTTAAAAGTTCCTACCACTTTGTTTCCTTGGATAAGAACGAAAATAAATCAAATTCCTTTAGCTCTGAAATTCATTCAGAGCAAAAGAAGCAGATGCAAAACAGTAATCCTAACTGTGTGTCCCCCATGGTGATAAAATGTCAGTCTGTAAATACTAACAATGCAGAAAAACCTACCGGGAATTTTAAACAGGAGCAGTCTGACACATGCAGATCGTCTCCAGAGGGCGTAAAGACTGCTCCACCCCAGAAGGCATCGGGGAGAGCAGCAAATACCTCAAACATCTCAGAGGGAAGCACTGGGATGAGCAATGAGGGCAAAACAGGTGCAACAAGGCAAGAAACAGCGTCAGAGACGGCAGAAAATAAACTGGAGTCAAAAGTGGCAAATCTGGTGGCTTTGGAGAAACTCCAGGCTGCAGTGAAAACCATGGAGCAACTTTATGTGTTTGATAAAAATGAGTGGAGGAGAAAGCGTGAGCCTGAGCGTCTGACAGACAGCCATGTGCTGTCACTGATAGCCAGTGAAGAGCAGCAAGAGTCTGAGGAAAGAGGAGGGTTCAATACAGACAAAGCAGTCAGAAGAGATTCCTACCCAAATATAGACAAGACCCCCCTGGCATTATCAGCGTCCTCCAGCACCGACAGCTCCTTAAGGTGGCTAGATAAAGACCTACTTAAAGTGCTTCAGTCATCCAACAGCCATGATGAAAGGTTGGTCACTAAGACAGTCCAAACAGTTGGCACCATAGAGAGCAAGAACATGTCCAGCTTTAGCTCCAAACCCAAGGCCTACACAGCCGCTGATGTTCCTCAATCAAACACCGCCTCACACACACCTTTCAGTGGCAAAAGCTTTGCACCAAAGTCTCCTAAATTGCCTGTGTCATTCAAAACCAGTCAGACAGGAGTTAGTGGGAAGGAAGATGCTGAACCGAGGGGAGTGGACCGATTTGAGCATCAGTTTTCAGGTGCATCGGTTGACAATGAGAATTACCTAACCATCCCGGTCAAATTTCAGCCCAACAACAGTAAAATGGCAGCATCTGCAGATAAAACATCAGTAAAGGCTCTTCACCATCAGTCACTGCCAACCCCTCCTGCAGTACATGAAGATTATGCCTCTAGAGTCCAGGAGGACCACAGTCAGAGGACAAAACGTATTGTAATGGAGACCCATTCACCAGAGATCCCCTCTGCTAGTATTTATCACTCCCTGCCCATGGCTGTGTCTGCCAATCAGCCACAAATGTATTGTTTTTCCCCAGCAATCACTCCAGCCCCCACCCTGGACCCCTTTCAGGCGACACAGAGGAAAATGCTGCTGGATCCCACCACTGGAAACTACTACCTGGTGGACACACTGGTGTCCCCAGCCACAAGGCGTCTTTTTGACCCAGAAACAGGCCAGTACGTGGATGTACCCATGCCACAGCCTCCGATGACACCAGTACCAATGCCTATCTCGCCGCTAGCGCTCAGTCCTGGAGCATATGGTCATACCTATATGATCTATCCAGGCTTCATGCCAACCCCTTCAGTGATACCTGCTCGAACGCTGGTACAGTCACAAATGTCCGTGCCATCAGAGGTAGAGGGCATGGAGAAGTCTTCCTCACAGCAGACTGAAGGAATGTACATGGAGAGTCCTTTCTATATGGGAACTGGGAAGCCTCCCCAGGCAGCTTCAGGGGCTCAACAGCATGGTGCCCCCAATAGGCCACAGCATGGATGTTCCAGCATGAACCAGCCAGTCATCAGCATCACCTCCCAGCAAGGGCCAAGGATCATTGCCCCACCCTCGTTTGACGGGACCACCATGAGTTTTGTGGTAGAGCACAGATGAGTCGCTAAGCTGGACAGGTGAGTCCTTCACATTTTCCCTTATTTTTGCTACTGGAAGAACTGGAAACCACAGTTCACCTTAACTATTTGTTAAGGTAACAAATAGGTAACCAAAAGGCAAACTGTCCTGCTGTTATGGACATGGTCTTTTAGTCTGAGGGACATGGATGTTTTTTGTCACTTAATAGTTTATTTCTTTCTTTTGGAAAAATAATAAATCTAAGCATAAAAAGAACTAAGTCAGCCATTTCAGTGGATGATGAGGGAAGCAGGAGACAAACAGAAAATCCCCACAAAGAGTCAAAACCTCAGTTCCCAACAAAAATGTATACAAATCCTGGTTAAGACTGCAGGTTTCTGTAATGTACAAAATATTTTTTTTTTTACATTTTTTTCTCCGAAGCGTTTTTGTGGTGCTAGTGACTTGTATTTTTTGTGATAGTAGGCTGACAGGAAGACATGCGGCAAAGGTCACCGGGACGCGAACCCGTGACGTCCGCGTCGAGGACTAAGGCCTCCAAACGTGGGGCGTGCTAAACCCCTGCGCCACCACAGCACGCCCCATGTACAAAAATTAAGACACCAATAAATAATGTCATAGCTTTTCCCACCTTTAGAATGACATTAATCCTGTATTATTTAACTAGATACACATTTGTCAGAATGGAAAATGTAAAGGAACATACAGTAGAAAGATTCTATGACCAGGTTGCAGAAATCTGCACATCTTTAAACTAAATGTTATTGAACCACCATGGGATTTAAGTTTATTCTTTTTGATTAAAGTCTACAATCAGATTCAATAAATATGATTAACCATGAAAACAAAAAAGTATCACATTGAATCTGAGAAAGTATTTCTGGAGGGAACTAAAGATTAGGATCATCCTAATCTTTAGGATCTTTGCTTAAGATCCTAAAGATCTTTAATAAGATCAAGTGCAAGAGGAAACATGCAGAAAGATCTGACAACAAAGTTTTTCCATAGACTTTTGAGTAATAAATAAATAAATAATTGAATACTTCTGGTATTTTGATTTTTTGTTTCTATTTAGCTGAAAGAAATTATGGCACACAATATTCACTATATTGAAAATACATCTTGATGCTACATGGTAAAAAAACACCTTGTTGACAGAAAATACAGACACACAAGAAAAACACTGATATCCAGACTGGTTAGCAAAGACATATAAATGGGCATGTCCACCAACGTCTTTGGTTAGAAATTATACACTGTGTAATATAAAAAATATTTGCATAAAATGCAGAAAACATAAAAGGAAAAGGAGAAAAGTAGTTAATTCTTCTTAGAAGAAGTTATTTTTTAGGAAAATTGAAGACGTCCACTGAGGCTTAGGCTTGGTGTGAAAGTTAAAAATGAGAAGTAATCTCTTGTAACGATGGTGACAACATCCAGCAACCAAAGAGAAAAATGCAATAAAAACTATGTCCTGCATCCATTTTATTTTTTAGTTTGTGTAAGGGGATGTTTGCAATTAATTATATTCATTTTTTTTATTGTTTTATTTTTAATCATCTGCCAAGAACATATGATTGATTACAGGAATAACATCAAATGTGTCTTATTTTTTCCCCTCCCAATCCATTCCCACCTTGCTGCAAAATAAAAATAAAATAAGAAAATAAACAAAATACAACAACAATAATAATACTGCAGCTGAAAGATTATAAGTATGAAAACTCAAGAGACAAAGACATAACTTAAATATGTGGATAGCATACATTCAAGCATGCACATGGGTATATGTACACATACTGAATTAGAACATGGATATTTAAAACTACAGAAGTAGACAGTCACTGTCAGTAGTTAGAACTACAAAGAATTACTGAAGCTGCTGGGCCGGGAATACAGGCACATACACAGCAGGGTTAGTTTCTATTCGATTTTCAAGCTTGAGGGAGAGCATCTAGTCTCTCAAAATAAGATAGTAGAGAGGCCCAAGTTTTATGAAATTTTTGGATCTAACGCAAAATTTGATAATCTCTAACTTAAGGAAGAGAGCCAGGTCTTTCAACCAAAGAGAAGCTGTGGTGGGTGTTCTGATTTCCATGCTAATAAGATTCTTCTTTGGGCAAGGAGAAGAATCTTATTAGAAATCATGTGTTATTGATATACCCTCCCCTGGTACGCCAAATATTGCTAATTCAGCACTGGCTTGATTGTCTATTCCAAAAGCTTCAGATAGGGCCTGAAATATCATAAACTGGAGGTTGCACAGTTTGTTACAGGACCAGAACATGAGTTAAATTTGCCTTACAGTTACGCTGACTATAGAATATATCCTTGAGAATCTGGCTCTACTATAATGAATTCTATGAAGAACGTTGGACTGAATTAGTCCAGGTCGAGCACATGAAGTTGACCTGTTTACTCTATGCCAGGGGTGGGCAATCCTGGTCCTTGAGGGCCGGTGTCCTGCAACTCTTAGATGTCTCCCTGGTCCAAGACACTTGAATCCAATAACTGAATCAAGTGCAATCAGGTTCTCCAGAGTCCTGCTAATGACCTCATTATTTGACTCAGGTGTGTTGAAGTAGAGATACACCTAAACGTTGCAGAAGACCGGCCCTTGAGGCCTGGAGTTGCCCACCTCTGCTCTACACAATGCATGATACCAGGTCTCATCATAGATGTTTATTCCAAGTTCTTCTGACATTCTGCTCTGATCTCATTGAGTGTTACTGTATTGTAATGCTGTTATAGATTTTTAAGATGAGACCTCTACCTTGTGTGGGAGTTTACAAAATGATGTCCACTCCACCCTTTGGAGGTAAATTGGCAAACCAAGGACTGGTGTTAGGAACAAAATCTCAGATCTGGAGATAGCAGAATGGAGTTGAACTCTAATTATATTCATTTCTTAGCTCTATAGTGCTGTTTCTGCACTGTGGCTGAAACAGCCACAGTGCAGTTGTAAAGTTTGCAGCCTAATATGTCTCTGTACCTTAAAGATGTGTTTATATGGAAATTATCAACATTAGAGTCTTCATTGACAGGAATGTTGCATGTTTATGTAGGAGGAAAGGTTCAGGTGAAGGCAAGCGTCTGTTATCTGTAGGACCTAAAAAGCCTCAGCTGCTGCTGGACATCAGGATTCTGGCTGGCAGCTAGGAGCTGCAGCAGTATCAGCTGCTTTTTTATAGGAGCAGTCATTCAAAGACAGAGAGGGCGAGAAGTCGGCTTCATTACATAAACACAGAATGCAACGCAGCAGCAAATAACCTTGCTGCACTCTGGGGGAATATTTGGAGTTTTCCTTCTTGTTTGACAATGAGACCCACAGAATGGAGGGCTCAATTATGTTTGCAAAGTAAAATGGTAGTCAAATACTCTGTATAGAGAGGAAAAGATTGCAGTACGCAGAAGGGTGCTTGCTGTCATGATGACACTCTTGTCCTCATTGACTTACATGTAATGATTATAAGGGTAATTAGAATTCAGGGGGTGAAAATGTCCTCTGGTGGTAAGGTACCATGCTGTAAAGATTACCTTCAGACTTCATGTTGGGAGGGGGCTATGACTAAACCCAAAATTATACATAATGCAGGCAGATTTATCTTTACAGGATCTTACCAAATTTTTTCTGATCTGACTTATCAGATACATCACAACACCAATGTAGAAATATTGAGTAAAAACATTTTATTTTCTCCCAAAAGATTTCCAAAACTGCAATATTAGTTCAATTTCCAGCTGGTGCTGTTCACTTTCACTCTGCATTGCATAAAACGAACCAAACCCTTTAAAAACCTGTTCCTAGCAATTTTCGGTAACCTTTGTAGCATCGAGCTAGTGTATTACAGACGTCACAGACAAACATTAGCTATTGGGTAGCATTTAAAACTTCCACAGAGTCCATCTCTCTAGGAAGAAATTATTTCTTAATAGCCAAGGGCTCCAAAAGACCCTCTGGATGAAGCAATGTGTAGAAGAAGGAGCTGGTTTTTACCAAGCTAAGTTGATGGTCTAAACATAGTGGCCAGTCCATGTAGGGGCTGACAAAAATGTACTCATACCTCCCACCTAGGATCACATTAGATTGCTCAGTTATATTTAGATGTCTCAGGAATGCAAACTCCACACAGAAGGTTCCCGCGGGGATTAAACCAGTAGGTGAACCTTATACCTGTAGGTGAAAGGCAGCATTGTTCACTCAACGATGGCTTGTCACCAGCATCAAAGAGAAGTCTTTTAACTTTATAATGTCCAATAGCAATTTCCTTGAAAAATACTTAAATCCTGGTAAATAAATTGTTTTCAGCGTTTTGTATGTGCGCAATAGTCAAATGTACTCAAAGAAAGATAAAACATTGACTATTTATGTTGATTTTAAGTCCAGTTCTTTGGTCAGCGTGTGAGTGTTGTACATCATTGTAGGGTTTCATCTGATCTTACTGTGTTCATAAGAACTTTCCTCTGTTTTTTCTCCCCTGTAGGATTGGAGCTTTCGTCATGATGACACCTCTCAGTTTATCCTCTTCATTGTTTTACACCGATGTTAAGCCTGCTGAGCAATTTTGTTGTTCAGGTATTCTATCTAACTGCTGCTGATTTATTTTTTTACTTTCTACAAGATTGTAATTTATGCTTTTTTTTACACCACTGCTAAACCAAGAATGGATGCCTTTGAAGGGATTCTTTACCAACGCATGAAACTGAATAGAGTTTGATTTGGAAAATTAAACCTGTTCCCTGTTAGATTTTGTTGAATTTACCAAAGGGTTTTTACAACTAGTTGTTCTGTGTTGGTGCTTTATGATGCACACAAACCAGTGTTGATTCAAAGCACTTTACGTGCATAATTATCATTATTGCACATTTTTTAAAAGGTAAGGTTGGAAAAAATCGTAATGTGACATGTTGTATTTTGTTTGTACTGGTTTCTTTGAGAATGTGGAGCTGCTGGACAGTCCTTGTTAATACATGTCAGGAATCATTGTTATTCCAGATTATTCTTTTATAATGAATGCTATGAGTAACTGACAGTGATGAATTTGTTATGAGAGCGCAAGCCATCTTATTGAATTATATTTCACTCCCATTTTTAGAAATGTCATCTTGCCATTTTTTGTGTGTGTGTCTTTTAGGAGAAGTGTCCTCTATTTATACTTTGTACATAGTTTTTTTTTTCCAAAGTAAGCCTGATAATGGCACACTTTTTAAAGTCTTACACTGAGATTCTGCCATAAACTTTCTGAAGATAGTAGGACTTTCAGGGGTACGTGGAAGTAGGGTTTGCAAGACAAGAAAATCAATGCTTGAGACTTTGTTAAGGATTTATGGGTGAAAAGTGGAGGGACTTTGTAGAAGTAGGGCAAAAAGCTGGACATGACACATTATGTTTTCACTTTGTTCAACTGATTTTTTGTTTTGTTTTTTCTGCATAAAAAATGACTTCACAAAGTTAGGTCTTGACTTTGCAAATGTGAAGATGGTATATGTTGAAATACATAATTAAAACAGTATTTTGGAACTGTAAATGTTTATTACATATTCATAATGTTAAATTGAGGTTGTTTCTACTCTTATGTTGTACTTTATTATAACACAAAAACAAACATTTCTCCAGTTGTGTTCCTGCAGTCACTTGTTGACTGACACATGAAATCAGTGGTGGTTCTTTCAGGAATGGTTCCCTGGCCAGAGCCCCTCCTAATGCTATTAACAAATTCAAACTAAAGCAGTTAGATGATTTTCCAGCAGAAAGCTTGTAACCTATAAGTTCCCAGTACTCAGTCAGAAGCAAGGAAAATTGCATGCATACAAATAGTAGCAAACTTGTTCACGTCACAACTGCCAGATAAGATGTGTCTTATTCTGTACTTCTTAGATGCCTGGCCCCCCTTTCTAATGCCGCCCTGGCATTACACTGCCTCTTTTACACTTTGGGCCTGTTAGTTTCAAGTGAGCATCATTTGTTAATTTCAAGTGAGCAGGATCCTGCTGCTCACCATGTACTGTTACTATAACCACCATGTAGCCATTTTCTGATGACAACATCCAGCTGGATAATACAGCATTTCACCAAAGCTCAAAGGAGCTCAAACTGGATTCTAGAACATGTCAATAATAGTGTTTCCATCAAGGTTTTTTAATATGCATTTTAAAGTATCGTATTAGAAAAGTTTGATGGAAAAGGAAAATTTTCAAAAACGTCCTCAATTTTGCGAAATCGTTTCACGATCACTTGAAGTGGTTTTTGGCTTTTATGAAAAATAGCTAATATCATAAAGGGGAGATGGAAACAGATTTGCTGAACGTCTGCAATAGCAGACTTTCCTGTACACTGATGAGTCTGTGTACAGGACTCATCAGTGTCCTGTACACAGGACAGATGTGTGCCTGTAGACGTTTTTCCAGGCACAAAACCTGGAAAAATTTTACATCTTGTTATACAGCCATGGGTAATGTCACATTCTGACTAAATCGTGCTCTGAATAGCCTGGTGTCTTATTCTGTACTTCTTAGATGCCTGGCCCACCTTTCTAAAGGGTTTGCTCCAAACCAGTAAATGACAACATGCCTAATTCATATTCTCTCTTTTTTTTTTTTTTTTTTTTTTTTTGGTACATTTTAAAAGTTTTCTCAAAAATTGCATAACAATAGAGGAACCAGGGTTTATAAGTTCAGTGGACTCCACAGTCACCAGATCTCAATGCAAAAGAGAATGTGGTGGAACAGGAGCATCTCATTATGGATTTTCAACTAAAAAATATGCAGCAACTGTATGATGCTGGTATGTCAATAAAGACCAAATCTGCTTTGACACTGCGATGCAGCCAGACCCACCATACTTTCTGCTGAAGATAATATAGAACAGGATATAAAACGGTAATGTTTGAATACATATTTATTAAGTCAAATTTTATTTCCATTAGAGCACATCCTCTCCCAAAAACCTTTGAAGCAAATAATGTTCCGTAAAATAATTAGAACTTAGCACACACTACTTGAAGCTTGGTTATGTTCATACTGAAAGAACACAGCCCCAACACTAAATGGTAAACTACAGGCTCTGAGTCTGTGGTTTAGAGGAGTGTAAAACTAACTCAGCTTTGTTTATTTAGAGCAGTGAGCATTAAAAGGTTCCTCTGCTGCCTAGGGATCCACACTAAGTGGGTCAGAGGAGGATGGAGTACTGGTTGAGTACATGCAGGGTCAGGTTGCAGATCTCCAACTGTATCCTCAGAGTCATCCTATCTGAGTGTGTCGATGACACATACCATCACACCCAGAGCCATGCCACACACTCACATAACCCTGACTAATGTGCAATGCATCCCACAATTAACACTCTATCAGGCTCGAAGGGCTTTTATATAAACAAGCCTTTAAATAGACTTGTTATTAATATAAGTATTTACTCAGTCCAACAATTTCCTCTTGTGGGCTTCAGGTTTGTCAAGTTGTCTCTGAACAAACCGTTAAGTCTTGTGATTTTGTGAAATGTTTCTTCAGTACATGCAAATTCACAGTAGTTTTTATTATGATTCAACGCAGGTCAATATCTGAGCATGCCATCAAATTTGGAACAGAAAAGCTGAAAATTTAAAATGGTTCTAAGCAAAGAGGTCTGTATTTCAAATCCGATGTACAGTAGTCCTCAATTTGACTATACAGTATAGTGTAGGTTTCTCAACGGGGGCAGTACCGCCCCCTGGGGGGCGTTCAGAGGACGGCGGGGGGCGCTGGCAGAAATCTTTTACAAAAGGGGGGCGCTGGGATTCTTTTGGGGTCGTTTGCTCGAAGGTAAACTTTACACCTTAAATGCTCAACAATACCAGTTTAGACTTTGAGCAACTTGCTAAAACTGTATTGTGTAACATTAAAACATGCTTGGCTGCAACTGTATCGATGGCAGCTCTTCTTCTTCTCTTCAGTGTTTGTTAGCTTTTGGCTCAGCTCCACATCAGTTCAGCGATTCACCGGCTGATGATGTTGCTGTTATTCACTTGTCTGGTGTCTGATTTTTAAATATTTTGTTTTATTGAGGATTTTTGTACATATGTTTTGGCAGTACTGTGATCATGTCAAAGCAGCAAATTATATAAAAAGTGTTTTAATAAAAGTGTTTGGATGCTGCAGCTTCCATGGAAGGACAATAGATAATCACTCTGATAAACACGTCACAATTCTCTCACTGTGTTTCCCTCAGAAAAATGAACCCATTTAAATAAAGAAATCCCTTTATGGGTGATACCTCGATAGAGAGCGCTCATTTTATACAGTTAACATTGGTTCTGTAAGTGATCTGGTATGAAACTGTAGCACCACAGCACTTTTGAATTGTAATCATCAGAATATCTGAGCTAAAAGGTTTACGTCAGTCAGCTTTTCTCCATCGAAACGCGCTTCCTGACAGCTCAGCACCTTATGGGGTAAAAAAAGGAAGAAGAAAAAAAAAGACGATGCGCACGTTGCGTAAAACTCTGAAACAGGAGAACCGTGACAGAGAACGGAACAACTAACTATTAATCTATAAATCTATAGTGTCTTAATAAAACAGAGGAGGTTCGAACTAACTGTATGTCTTTATTGTTGTGCTAACTTGTGAATGCCACCGAGAGAGAGCTTGCGCGGCTCTGAACAGAAGGACTGTACCAACTCAGGGAATATCATGGGGTAAATACACCACAAATCAATAGACAGGTCTATATAAAGATATAATCCATGTTCCTGTCCCATATTTGTATGGCATTAAAAGCATGTGGAACTTTTGTGTTTCCACTGAAAGCTCTGGTTTACACAGTAAATGCCACCTGGGTGAAGTTTTATGAATGATACTCTGATGTCCCATTCTCCTGAAGGCAGCACCGAGCTGCACCTCCAGAAACTCTCAGAAAAGAAGAGTTATGATTGACATAGTTGCAGTTCTACCCATGTTTTAATATTGCAGAGCTCAGTCTTTTTGCAGATAGTTCAAAGTTTAAACTGGCATTGTTGTACATCTTTTATCTGGTCATTTTGTGTAATATTTAACAACTACAAAATGGCACAGAACAAGAATATTTTTCCTCTCTGATTGGCTGCTGTTAGGCCTACCAAGTTTAAGTTGAATGTCCATTGCATCTTTCTTAGACGCCTGTAAAAATAATTTCTATTCACATTGCTTTTTTGTTCTCTGTGAAATTATTTTTGACAATAACTCCAGAAACAACCATAAAAATCAAAACATCAACAACGGTGATAGTAATATTAATAATAAAATAATATTCAGGGCAAAGAAGCCTACACATTCTTTGATGGGGGCCGGTGAGGGACCTGGATAAGGGATGGGGGTGCTGGCCCAAAAAAGTTTGAGAAACACTGATATAGTGCAATGCCAGGATCTTGGAAGAGCATCCAGTGTTGCATTTATTTTTCACCAAGATCTTGTATTGATGATGGAAGAATCAAGCCACTCCTCCAAGCAAAACATGACAAAGATTCTCAATAGCATTAAGGTCTAAATTCTGAGGCAGCTGATCCAAGTGTGAAAATGATTGAAGAACATTTTCACAATTTCAGCCTGATGATGCTTGGTACTCTCATTTTTTCTTTTAGATTTGAATGGTAGTGCACTCTACAACAGGGAGCTAAAGGTGGGGCGGCAGAAAAAAAAACTCATGTTAGTGTATCAACAGGAGGGTTGTAAACATTCAGGTTATCTTAAGTTAGCCTAAAATGACAGGTGGCTGTTGCTGTCTCACTAGGGTCGCCACCCGTCCCATAAACTACTGAATTGTCTCGTATTTGACTGTTAATTGTTGTGTCCCATATTGAACCAACACAGATGAGCTGCTATCAACCTGCCTCTTTTTAAAATGTCCACCGATACTCCAGTGGCCTTAAAAGCAAAACCTCTGGCAAAAATACAGATGTGAGTGGGAAGACACACATCCTAGGCTGAACAATTTTAGTGAAGTTGAATGCGGGCGATTTAAAAATAAAAAAAGACAAAAGAAAATGTGTCGGCGATGTTCAGTGATGCATGGTGAATGATATCAGACAGAATGGGTCAGGAGAGGAACCGCAGACCCGTCGGAACCTAAAGAACCAGACATCAGTGTCTCTTCATCCATCAATCATCTCCGGAGACCAAAAAATATAAACGGCAATTTAAAGAACAAATCCTACTAATAGATTAATAATAAAAAATAAATAAATACACTTTGTGAGGAGAAACTTTATTTTTTCTACATTAAAGCTTGTTTTTCTGTGTAGGAAAAATGTTGATATCTTTTATAAATACAGGGTTCTGTGGTCATATTATTTCACTATTATTTTATTAATATTGTATATTAATATTGTATTGTGGATTGCCACAACCTGACTTCCTATCAAGCTATAAGAAAGAAGGAAAGCATTCCAACAAAATGCCTCAGACCTGCAGACCAGGCTGTTCTAGACAGAGGCTGGAGGAAGTGGCTCTTTGGCTCACGTTGCCCTATTTTTATGTTTGATTCTGTTTTAATTGCCCTCTAGCCTGCAATTCATTCACCCATATGTGTACATTTATTATTATTTGATACTTTAATTAAAGATGAGTTGTATAAGTTTATGTGTGTATCAAACAAATTAGTCCTCAGTGTCACAAAAGCCCTTAGACTCAAAAACGTTGGTGACTCTTGTTCTAGGACTTGGCAGGGGGACATTTAAGTTTAAATGTCTTTACTCAATATTTCTACAGTGGTGTTGTGATTGTGGCACTATGAAAGTGAGTCATGAAACTAGCCCCCCCACATTTTGTTTTTGGTGATGATCACTCACAGCCTAGCGTTAGAATTTATTAGAGTTAACAATGTTTATTAGATTTAACAATGTTTGGGTTTCGCCATCGGAGGGCGCTCAGTACCACATGCAACAGCGGGTGACGCTCTGGCAGGCTGTAGGAATCCGCCATTGCCGAGAGGACAGCTTGTTGCAGCGGATGTTGGGAGCGCTACTGTAACCACTGTATTTTCTTTTTGCAGTTTAAACTGAATAAATATGCTACACGAGGAGTGACTCGGCCCATCATTTCCTGCGGTGTAACATAATGTATCTGATAAATCAGATCAGATGCAGTGTCCAGCCAGTAACTGTTATCCAACAAGGAGATCCTTTAAATTAAAGTTTCATTTTTATTGTGGCTTGGCTGCTGTATTTTTTAAACTTACTTAATACAAAATTAATGTCATTCAACTGTGAGGAAGAAGAGAAGATGACAGAGGAAGAATCAGGACAGACAGGGGAAAGCAACAAGTCGATCTAATATTAGGTGGAAGTGAGGGAACAACTACTTAATCCCAAGCAATATTTTTTAAACATTATTTTAAAAACTATATTAAGATCTGTAATTTTTACATCAAATATATAATGCTTTTTTGACTTAGTGGAGATGCTACAGACAAGGGGTGAAAGAGAGACATGAGGTCAATGACAGAGGAGACAAGTGATGTCATCAGGTAGGAATAATTACATTAGGGAGGCAAAAGGTACCTAAACACCATGATGGTTTGAATTTAATTACTATATTTTATAAGTGCACCGATAAGGACGAGCTTTATGGGCATTTTAAACCTGGGTGGAGGAGGGGGCGGGGCGGAGTGGAGGGCGATGTTCGCATACACCTCAGAAAGTAGTTGCCCCCTGGTGCTGCCCCCACTGGGTGTTCAGTAGACACTAGAGTTCATCTGCCTCTCTTCTTTGGGGTTGTCTGTTTTGGTTATGCACAGAATATCTTTTCCTCATGGGTCATTCTTTGTAGCTGTTTTTAATGGTGAGAACATTTTTTTTAAAGTAAATAATGTAACATTTTGGTTGAATAAAGCCCAGTAAGCCAATCTTACATTTTTATGTAAACCACAACAAATAAGTCAATTTCTGACATTTCGGGACAAAACCTTTGAGCGACATGACTGGAACGCATTGTAAGTTCTTGATTTTGGACAACTATTTTGAAAGTGAATGACATTTCTCCTCTGTTTAAAAAATCGAAAGTCCTCGAACGTAAGCATGTATAGAGTAGATTTATTCACGTTTGTGTTAACTTAGCACAAACGTTAAGTAAGCATAGCTTTTTGTTGTTTTACACTTTATGTAGACTTTTCTAATTGTTTACGTCTATCAAAATTTCCACACTGGGGTTGTCTAAAACCGAAAGTGGGAACTCTTATGTTCTTGAAGGCGTCTGTCGCTCCTGACTGACGTCACAAATGCGCCAACGACATCGTGTGTTTGGCAGAGAAATATTTGTGTGTTGTACTGTTTTCCTCCATTGTTGCAGTGATTTAAATTGTTCACAGGACTCTTGAGAGGTCAGTGAATCCCGCCAGTTAGCTGTCACTGAGCCGGCCGGCCTTCAGCGAGCAGCCGTCAGTCACTGGGTCTCAGATGGCGGATGTTAGCGGGGAAACTTCAGCTTCTCCCAGGCAGAGGAGTGAGAGCAGGAGCGAGACTGGAGATGCTGCCCCGGGAAACCAGACCCTGTCCAAGAGGCAGACGAAGAAGCTCCTGAAGCAGCAGAAATGGGAGGAAGAGAGAGAGCTGCGGAAGTAAGAGGAGAGTTTGAAATGAACCCTGGTTAGAGCTGGACCAAACTGAAACCGAGCTGTCAGCTGGTTGTTACTCATCTTCTTGTTTATTGTTAATGCCTTAGTAATTTCATGAGAAATAGTCGGTCAGTTGAATAATTCAAATGAAATGAATGATGAGAAGTTCTGTTAAACACGTATTCTTATCTCTTATCTATTGAGTTGTGATGAGGCATTTTTAAGCTGTTAAAATTACACACATTTCATAATGCATAAAAATCTGTCTTCATTTGGTTTACACACAAACACACATCCTTGTACTTCTATCCAACTGAGAACTTGCTATTGACTTCCATTCAATTTAATAACAGCATTCAAGACTAGCATGGACATATTCCTTAACCATAACCATTACCAGTATATTTTTGATCCTTATGGAAATTTAATTCACAACTTACATCTTAATCTAACTGAGTGCAATACAACTGATTAAAAAAGTGAGGATTTGGAAAATATCCTCACTTTCAACAAATGACCTGAAAATTGTGAAAGTGGTCGTCTATAAGTTGGTATGTGAGTTGATATTTCTAGCCTTTCTGTTAGGACTCTGTATTGACTTCCTTCCGGGGCTGTTTGGGTGGCAAAGTTTAGCCACCCAAAAAGGGGTTAATGGAGTGTCTTTTTTTAAAAACAACCTTTTCGTTTTATTAAGCGTAATATTGTGTGTGACCTTAGAAAGTTAAATAACCTCCGCATTCCTTTAAAGGAATGCCACCTTTAAAAGAATGCAGAGGTTCCTTTAAAGCAGGGGTCCCCAAAGTTGGTCCTCGAGGGCCGGAATCCTGCATATTTTAGTTCTCTCCCTGGTTTAGCGCACCTGGACCAAATGATAGCTTGTTGGAAGGCCTAAGAAGAACACTGACATGCTGAAAAGGTTGTTGGTACAACCAGGGAGAGAACTAAAACATGCAGGATTCTGGCCCTCCAGGACCGACTTTGGGCACCCCTGCTTTAAAGGATAGGAGTTTGCTGTTGGCTTGAATAGACCATCAAGCCATCAGTAAACTCCCTGGACTCTGAGCTCCGTTAATAGATCTGTAGAAGAAAACAACAACCTATGAAAAACAGGGGCATGTTATTGGGTTAGCCTAAACAGCTTTTAGTTTGGGAGGTAAAAGCGCTCAGTGAGATAAATTGAGACAATTTCAAAGCTTTCTCTTATTACAAGTTCCAGGACAAAGGAGCAAGGTGAACAGAAGTCTTCTTACCCAGTTCAGTCAAAGTACAAAGGACAGAAAGAAGCAGTAAGTTGTTGGGATAGTAGGAATTCACTACTGTGAAATTTTGGGCTGATATTTGATATTACTGTTATGGTCAATAAACAAGATTTACAGATTATATATGTTAGTAAATATATAATTGAGATAGGCACACATATGATGTAGCCTATCTGCTTCAGTTAAGCTCCCCCAAATTCTGCACTGCATCACTATCACATGACCAAACACGGCATGTGAGAGAGGGCTGACTGACAGACCAGCCCACCGGGTCACGTCTGCACATGTGTGATTAACAATAGTCACCATAATGTTGCCAACTTAATGACTTTTCTTATGAAAAGTCGCTGATTTTTGCAGATTTTTTGGTGTCTGCAAAAATCTGAATTGGCAAGTCAAGCTTTTTAAAGATCAGTGACTGTCCAGAAAACCACAATTGCTTCACCTCTAATAGAAACCTTTTGGACAATATCATTGTGAATGTAAGGGTAGCAAAAACACTCATTTATGTCCAAGAAGGATACATTGGAAATCTACCTGAAGCAAAAGGATGAATAACAGAAGACTGGTTCCAATGCATTTATTTTCTGATAAATCCTGTTTTCGATTACTTTAAATTGCTCTATAATTTTTTTGGATACCAAACTTGTGTAGCGGCAACAGCAAAGCATCTTGATGGAACCATTGTCTCTGGTCCAAAATGGAGGCACTTTCTTGTAAAAGCCTTGTAAAATGTTTAATTTATGTTCTCCACCAGAACACAGACACATGTAAAGGATTGGATGAGAAGTCACATGTGTCACGTTTATATGTTGCTTCAGTTACACCGAGCATTCAATTATCTGATGTCCAGCTTGTGTTTGAACCAGACAGAGGAGAAAGGAGAGAAAGCAGCAGCGCAAACTGCAGCGACAGAACACCCAGCAGGAGAACAGAGGAGACGGTCCGAGTGGCCGGAAACGGCCATGCACAGAGGCCAATCCCAGCACTCTCAGGCTGCTGGTGGACTGCAGCTTTGACGACCTCATGCTCATCAAGGTAAGCAGGTTTGAAGTCATGGATCCTGGCTGGAAGAAGAGCCAGACCTCCTGACTGTTACTGCTGCTGCGTCTTCAGGACGTTCGGAAACTCCACAAACAGATCCAGCGCTGCTACGCTGAGAACAGACGGGCTTCACACCCTGTTCAGGTCAGGGCTTCACATGTCTACATCTGTGTGAGCCTCTGAAATCATGTGCAAGTGTGACACAGCATGTTTTCCCCTTCTTCAGTTTTATCTAACGAGTCTGGGAGGACAGCTGAAGCAGAGCATGGATGAAAAGGACAAAGGATGGGTGAACTGGAAGGTACCTGCAGCCAGTCCTGCTGCCTGTTTTGGAAGCAGTTAACATGTTTTAAATGTTATCCTAACACTTCGATTGCAGTTTTCGGGCTGATCACCATTCTTTAAAAAACCTGACCTATTGATTCTGATTTCTGTCGATACTAATTTTCTTAGTCTGAATAGTCGCTAAATCTAGCAACAAAGTCAGTGGACTGACTATTGTTAACCGCAGATGTGCATAAGTGACCTGGTTGATTTGTCAGGCAGTCCTCTCTGACAGCAGGGCAAATGGGCATACTGACCTTTGTGGATGTAGATAAGATCAGTTTCTCATATAAATATCAGCCTATCACCTAATCAGCTGATTTATTGCTGATTTATTGGGTAATAAGTCAGCTCAATAAGTCAGAGCTGATTTATTGCTGCACCTCTGGTTTTAATCAGAGATTAGATTTAAATTTGATTTTGAAGTGTGGTGTGAAAGTCTTCAGTTTTTACTTTTGTTACTTTGTTGCTCATTTTTAGCTAATCTTTTTTTTTCCAGAGTCTTCTTGATGCATTGGCTGTTTAACATTGACCCACAGTGGAGATGGAGAGTTTCTCCACTACTCAGTCAGCATGGCCATTTTTGACATAATGAATTTGTTCTTTTAATGATGAATTTGAGCTGTTTATTAATTTCTTTGTTGTTGCTGTTTGTGTTTCTGGACAGAAATGGAAGGAGGTTGGTCATGTGATGGTGATGGGTGTTTTAACTGAAGCAGAGAATGAATGTCAGTGGTGTAGTCACTTTCATAGGTTGCTGAAAGTGTAGAGAAATATTTATATCGGTTATGGGCCATAACAGCAGTATAAATATCCGATATTAGCCCAAATTTGTATATCAGTGCATCCCTAATATTTTTTTTCCTGCAATTTAAATCAGGAATATAGAAATAAGTTGTCTTATTTCTACGAACTCAGCGCTCGAGTCTTTTTCTCTAAAACATAGAGTAGCTGACCCCTCCCCCACTAGTTTATGTAGTCTTTCAGACAGCTGTATTTGTGGCAGAATCAGAGTAATTACTTTAGTGTTTCCCTTTACAGTGAACCCTCGTTTTTCGTGGGGGTTAAGTTCCAAAATGAACCTGCGATAAGCAAAGTCTGTGAAGTAGAAACCTTTATTTTTTTTCAATTATACAACGAAATACTCCATAATACATTGAAACCAAAGAACAAAACCTTTTTTACAGGCCCAAGCATTTGTTTAACAAATGAAAGTACTGTATAAACGTTTTTGTTTTTTTGTTTTTTTTTTTACAAATAACTACTGTACTGTAAAATAATAATTTTAATCATCAATACAAACTGAAGGCTTCAAATTGTGGAGATCAGCTCCGCGACCCGAGTCATTGGATTAGAACAGGAGAAAATGAAAAATTATTATGATAAAAAATACAAAGTACAGTAGGACAAATAGTGGCTCAGGTGTATTTCACTTCTCTTGTGACTGAGCCGCTGCATCCTGACTCCGCTCTGTAGCGGTTTTTCTTCTAAAGCCTGCGGTGCAGGCGGGTTTTTTCGAGCGAAGAACATAGTTATCGGTGGTTGTTGTCGCTCTTTTTTCTTCTGGGCAAAAAGATTCTTATAAACCGACATGCCACCATCGATTATGTTTGCAAACTTAAATTTGGCAAGTTGTTTTACGTACGTGTACATATTAAACCGCAACGTTATTGACACATAGAGAAGAAGCAGAGAGACTGTTTAGCCAATCAGAATGCAGAACACAATGCACCATGCAAAGCCGTGAAGCAGCGAGACCGCGAAAGGTGAAATGCGATATAGCGAGGGTTCACTGTATATCAATATAAAATTTACTGTTTTGGTAGCAAATAGGCTCCTACCCAGAGTCGCGCCATCTGTCACAGTTTCTAAGGAATTCCTGCTTTTGGGTGTGTGTGTGTTGTGTGCATATCTGCGTGCTCACATTGTGTTCAGGACATCACCATTAAAGCAGAACACTACAGTGAAGTGGTGGCTAAGGATGAGCTGGTGTACCTGACCTCGGACTCCCCCAATGTGGTGGAGGAGCTGGACCAGAAGAAGGCCTATGTGATTGGAGGCCTGGTGGACCACAACCACCATAAGGTATGTCCTGGTCCACAGCTGCTGTAGGTACAGCCATCAGCTCACTCCTGGGATTAGGTTGACCTGCAGGGATCTGTGTTGCAGGGCATTAGTTATGAGCGGGCAAAGGAGTTGGGGATCGGCCATGCACAGCTTCCTCTGAGCAGTTTTGTTAAAATGAACAGTCGGAAGGTTCTGGCAGTCAATCATGGTAAGTAGTGACATTCATTGATGGCAAACAAATCCATATGATAAAGATATAGGGTGGAGGATGTTGATTTTTGTTGCTGCTGTCGAGCCCCTTTTGACTCAGTTGGCCATATCTTTAGATCAAATTACTGAAATGAATATTTCCTAATATAGGAGCTTTTCTCACTGAATAAATGAAAAGTTGTATTTGTCTTTATTTTCAAGTTGTGATAATGCTGCAGAAATAAAAGAAGAGACTATTTTTGATTTACTTTAAATATTGTGGTAAAGTCCAATACTTTTTCTCCCTTTTTTCTGGAAGTGAAACTCTGTCATTTAGATTAATCACATCCTTTATGTCTTGTAATTTTGAAGATTATGGTTTATAGATGATGAAACCCCAAAATTCTGTGTCTCAGAAGATTAAAGTATTACATAAGATTAAAAAAAAAAAAGATTTTAAATAGAAATATCAGGCTTATGAAAAGTTTGCTTATTTCTATGCACTCAATAGTAGGTTAGGAATTAGGACTCTTTGCATGAATTACTGCATCAGTGCAGCATGGCATGGACAACAATAGGTTTTCTATAAGTACTGTTGCAAGTACATGTAAAAAGAAATTGGCATATTTAAGTGAATCTGACTCAGATATGAAATATGAGCATCTTATTGGAATAGTTATTTCTTCTCCAGTATTTTGTGTTGAGTTCTCATTTGTTCTCCAGTTTTTGAGATCATCCTGGCTTATCTGGAGAAGGGCAGCTGGCAGGAGGCTTTCTTCACCGTTCTACCTCAGAGAAAGGGAGCCGTAGCCATCAGCCAGGATGGAACAAACCGCCAGGAGAACCAGGATGATGAGGAAGGTCCCGGTTCTGACTCGGACCTGGATGCAGCAGAGCAAACGGCTATCAGAGACCAAAACTGAGTAATGGACACATCCTAGCTTAGTACCAACATCTGAGGAACTGAAGATGTAAAAAAAAAAAGAAAATGTTTTTCATTTTCAGGCACTTTGTTTTACTGGATATTTATTAATTATTTTTTTTTTACTTTGTTTTAGGTATTGTTGAAATTATGATTCTCAACAGTTTTCTGGCATATCATTTTCTTTCTGTTAGACTTCTGTTGTTTGGATCTAGGCTACTAGCAGAAATGTCAGACGTGCCAAATTGAATAATAATAAAAAGAAAACATTTGTTAAAGCATAAAAGCAAACCACAACTCATTGTTGGCATTTTGTTCATCCATTTTGGTAAAAAGTTACCGCTTCAACGTCGTTGTCCATGTTTGTTTACTGTAAATTCAGGTAGCGCAGAATTTGAAGGGATTTGATATCTGGAATTGGAATGTCGTTGAGTGAAACCTCTCACTCTGCGACCGAACCTGTTACAACTACGGTTCTTAATCGGTCAGTGTTTGGTCTCACGATTTGAGGGCCGACTATTCTAAAATCATGTAGTGTGAACTGGGCTTAACTTGTTCACTCGAACCCTTATGTGCACTTCAACTGAATCCAACTTCACAGAGGGGCCCATGATTGGCTACAATACACCGGAAGTACTGGGAGCCATGGTAACCAAGTTACGCTAAACAGGCACAGAACACGCTCATAGAAGCTGCTGTTTTCTGTGCTTCAAGCTCTTTAAAAGACGTTTGAATGTCCCGGAAGGCGCTGAAAGTGTTAGCTGAAATAAAACTCAGAGCGGTAAGAAAGAAACTATCGTTCACATTGTGTTTCTGTGGGAGCTTATTGTGACGCTTTTAAACGTTGTTTTTACTAGATAAATCCCTCCACCTTCATTCATTTCCTTTTTACGCTCCTTCTATTATATGGTAATATGAATGAGGGCATAACTAAAATGATTTCGTCTATAACGGTTCTTAAATTAGTCAGATATATTAAGTGTGCAAACACTCCAGGTTTCACTCTGTCATCGTTTGTAACTCAACGAAAAAGTCAAAATGTGTAAGTCCTATGTGAAACATCACGTTTTCATCATTGTTTACAACTGCTGTTTTATATGTGAACGCAAAGTTCAGTGTTCTCCCAAAGGAACATTAAATGATGTTCTCCTGTTATCCAGCTTTCTTCAGTTGCTGATGACTGTGGACTGCAAGGATCGCCTGTAGTAGACATCCAGGCTTTACCTTTCTGATCTTATGGTTTTATATTTGTCTTGACTCAATAGCTAAAAAGTGCCCTGGTCTTGTGGCTGCAAAATAAGCCCTTCTGCAGGTCAATAAACCAGATTCCTTGACCTGCAGATATGAACGTTCTGTTCCTGAGCTGATCCAGTGAATTTTTGTGGAATGTTTTATCAACCCAACCAAAAGGCCATTTCTCTGTCTGTTTTCATCTTGTCAGTGTTGGAGATTTAGCAGTTCTTCTTGTTGGAATTTCAAACTGAATAAAAAACATTTTCTTTTATGCTGAATGAATATATGGTGAATTAAAAACAAGGCAGTTCAATTTTAAATAGGTGATGTAACTTGTCTGCTGACACATTTAGGCACAGCTGCTTGGTTTTCTGTGCCGCCCGTCCATTGTGGCCAGCAGTCCATCGTTTTGGTCTTGTCTTTTCTCTGTCTCAGCACTATAAGCACACAGAAGTTTCCCCAGAACGGTGTCAAGTTTACCTAGATAACCATTAGGAAGAATAGAGTCTACTGTTTCTCCTACGTCTCTGTTTACCCTTTAGAGCAAGGAGAGTTCCAGAAAAAGCTAATGAGAATCATCTGGTAACAGATACCAAACTTTCAGAGTGTACTGAAAATCTTTTGCAGGGGAACAACAAGCTAAAATGCCATTTGAACCTAGCAGGAAAAGATAATTAATTTTAAAGAGCACTAATTGCAAATGAGTCGCTCCAGTCAACTGAAGTAAAATCTGTCATATCTTGGGTTGTTTAGTTGGGTTTTAGGTTTTGTTCATTTCTGTGTTTCTTAGTTCCTCTTTTATTTAGATCAGCTATGTTTTGGTTTTACTTTTAGGTGTTTCTAGTTGTTTATTTTCTTCTAGTTATTCTTAGTTACTCTAGTTTAATCATTTCTTGTGTCTATCATTCTTTAGTGTTAGGTTTATTTCCTAGTCTCCTGTGCTCTTTCCCTCACCCCCTGTGTCTCTATCTCACCTTCTCTCTCCCTCTCCATAGTCTGTCTTCTCCCCCTCCAATCACACTCGCTATCAGTTAGCTCATCAGCCCAGGTCTTTTGTTCAACGGTCAACATCCCCAGTATTTAAGCCTCTGACTTTCACTCACTCCCCACCAGATCCTTTTGTCTACTCCTGTCATGTCCCAGTGCTTCCCTGTGTTTCCTTATGTTTCATTGTGTCTCCCTTTGGGTTTATTTGTATTTTGCCCCAACTCCAGTGATTTTTGTACATCTTAGTTGATAATTTTTTCATTGATATTGAAATATTACCCAGGCTTAATATAAAATTTGTAGTGCTGTTAACAGCCTCTACTGGTAGCCAGCAGGACAGGAATTGGCTATGATAGCCTGTCTCACTTGAAACTATTTTTGTTTCTCTAATGTTCTCAGGTTTCCTGTCCTGGAGTTCATCTGTCAGTCAAAGATGACGTTTATCTCAACATGTTCTTCATGGATCAGTTCCGCCAGTCTCGGTGTGTCCCTGCAGTCTTTCCTTTGTTGTTCCACGAGGAGATTGCATTTGAAAAGGCAAATATATAAATTTCTTATTCATTTAAGGATATAAACATACCTGAGATCAGACATGATCACAGATCTCATTTATTACACAGACCATGATGAGAAACTTGCATATGTAACTTGAATTTCCTACGACACACAGGTTATCTTCTAGATAACTAGTATGTTCAGAAACATCTATCATTGTTTTCCCACAGATTTTTCGGCATGCAGTTGACCCTGGTGAAATAGCTCTACTGCTTGAGTGTAGGTGACTCCTTCTGTTCTAGTTTCTGTATAATGAATTGTATAAATAGCTAATTTTGTTGAATTTAGATTTACACCACAGTTAAGATGCCTAAGAAGGCTTACCTGCTGATGGTGAAACTGAGATACACAAAAAACATAAAAATAACTGAGGGAATGAAGAACATAGACTTAAATATTACGTTTTGCAGATTGAATTAATACAAACTAGAGAATAAATGTGCACGAAGGTTGGCTAATTGTGCATTTATAGTTAACAATGGTAATTTCTGTACTGCTTCACAGATGAAACTGTCAGAATAGAACTGGTGCAACTGAATCCTCCAGGTAGGTAACAGGTAACATATATATGACATATATGTAAGACATCTGTATTCTGGTATAGCCCAAGCATTAATTTTCTTGGGCTTAAATACATATTTAAGTGGTTCCTTGAGCATGAACCAGTTCTTCAGAGTTCAGTATTCCCAAGACCAGAACTAAACAAGGGAGGCAGAATTTTTTTTCTCTGCTGCTCAGATCTGGAACAAACTCCCTGAAAACCTAGCCTGGTAAAAAGCAGCCCCTTGTTTTATGGAATTTCCTTCATCCAGAGATTCTGGGGTCTTAGCTGTTGAGAAACGATTGCTTCCTGGAGGCATGGACTGCGTTTAGTTTTTAAATTTTAGCCAATTGCTAATTTTTGCCTGCGATGTATGTAAAAGTGCTAGTTCGACACCATTTAGCTTATCAGAAATTGTCTGTGCTGTAAACTACTGTCCTCCACTGTGAAGAGAGAAGAGCTGATCTGAATGAGGCGGCTGTTGTTAATTCAATATTTGGAAGCATGACAAACATAAACTGAACGGTTTCCCTCACTTCCTTCGCTGCTATTGATAGTTTTAGCAGCTAGTTTTAGCTGCTATTGCCAGACTGCAATTCTAAAACTGAACAGAAAAATCAACGTCATTGTTCAAATCTTCTCCTTCTGTCCACTGATTGGCCTGGTAGAAAATCTACCAGAGACATTATGAGTCAAGGGGAGAAAGACCAGACGGAACTGGAAGCGAGAATTTTTTTGAGCAAAATTGCACAGGAAGACAATGTCCTGACTATGCAAACTTGAGAAATTTCGTAGACATTTTAATTTTATAGAAATTACAAATGAAACTTTAATCTAAATTTTTACTTAATATTTGTATGATGATATACTTTTATGCATCATTGCTTTCTTTTTGTTTTTCCTTCAATTTCCTGTAAAACATTCTACCTTTTTGATCTTTTGTGTAGAGACAGTGTACTGTTTTTTATTAACCTTTTCAAAGGAAGATGTGCAGTACCAGGTTGTAGCATAAAATGATCATTTTGCTTTGCAGTAACCTGTCTCTGGACAGGTTGATGGTAATAAACTTTGTCCATCTTTACAGGAGTTCAGAAAAAAAGAAGTTTTCACTTAGCTCAAAGCATGATGACACAAGGTTGACATCAGTCATTTTCAGATCATGTTCATTTTGTAGCTGGAGACACTCTGGCGTATTTTGAAGAAGATGCTCGTAGTTTCTTGTTTCCAGAGCCCAAGCTAGTTCCGTCCTTCTCTGGAGTGGACCGAGAAGTACTGATGACAAGAGCCGCTCACTTCTTTGTGAGTAACTCAGTGAATCCTTTTTGAAGCTGTACAACAATTGTTCCATATCTGATCTGGTGAAAGTAAATTTGTAAACGTTACTATCTTTTCTCCAGAGTATTGTTCCTCGGTTAGAGTTTTCTACCAAGACTACAATTTCTGAGTGTCCACCTGATACAAAGGTTAACACTTACTGTAACATTCCACTGGTAAGAAGAGATACTGTAAATTTAAACGCATGATCAAGTCACTAGGAAGTTCAAAACAAATGTTTAAAAGCTATAGCTTTTGGTTATGTGAGCTTACAGCTCTCAGTCTGTAAGCACACATAACAGCTATAGCTGACTGTTGGAAAAAAACTAAATCATGAATTAACCATCATTTTCAGGCAGCAGGGGCAGAGAAGAGCTGTGAGGTGCATCTCCATGCAGCATATCCTTCTCCTTCACTCACAAGCATTTTTCTCTTGTTGCCAGTTCAGTTTAGTGTGAGACATTGCACAGAGAACCAACCAGATCAGGGCACGACATACCTCTTTGATACATCTGGGTCTTTTGTAGATCATCCTAAGACTTGCCCTAAAATCATCTTTGAGAGCTCTATTATACGGAGCCTTGTAAAAGTTTTCATACCCCTTTAATATTTTCATATTTTGTCAAGCATAAACTTCCTCAATTTTTTTGGGTTTTGGTGCTGTACACCATGCAAAGTAGTTCATAACCGTGAGAGAAAATGCCTTTTTTTAAACTTTTATCATTTATCTGGCCCCTTTGCCAGTTCTTCTTTGCAGAGAATAATAGCTTCATATATAATCAGTTTTTTAAGCCTTGCCACGTATTTTCAGTTGGATTTAGGTCAGGGCTTTGACTTGACCATTCTAACACACAAATATATAATTTAAACTATCCTCACATCATGTTATTGTCCCTACCATGTAATAATGGTGTGTTGACAGTGATGTGCAGTGTTGATTTTCTGCCACAGAATGTATTTTGCACTCTTAGCAAAAAGTACAGTTTTGTTAAGAGTGCAAAACTGTACTCTTAGCAAAACTGAGAGTACAGTTTTGCTACTCTCAGCAAAACTGTATGTTTGTTGTAATACACATTCAACTCATGTTATACACATACAACATGAGTTGTACTTACATAGTTGTGAGTCATTCGCTCATTTGTTTCCAGTGGCCAGGGAAGAGAAGAAACAAGAGGCACTCCAACATACCTCAATCTACACCTCATCGGACCGCTGAGGGAGAGAGAATTGTCAGGATGGCCTCACCTCTGTCGTACATTTCCAGATCCCAGTCCCTGTCTCCACTGAGAGATGGGTACATCCCCAGTCTGGCCCAACTCAACATGGGCTCTGCGCCTTGCAACCCCACTGACTGGGAGACTGCAAGCTCTCAGCCTGTAAGCTCACATAACAGCTATAGCTGACTGTTGGAAAAAAAAACTAAATCATGAATTAACCATCATTTTCAGGCAGCAGAGGGCAGAGAAGAGCTGTGAGTTGCATCTCCATGCAGCATATCCTTCTTTACTCACAAGCATTTTTCTCTTGTTGCCTGTTCAGTTTAGATATTGTCTGGACATTCTTCTTTCAATAGGAACTTTCTGTGCCTATCGAAGGCACAGAGAGTAGAATACTTTCTGGAATTATCCCATCGCAACAGATTAGCATTGTACTAATCTGTTTTATACATTGGAATGAAAGGCAAAGCATACATTAGAAAGCAGTTTAAAAAAACAAATCCTCAACACACTTAATGAAGATTATTAGTGATGTTCGATACCAGCAGTTTTCTTACTGATCTAATGCTGAGTTAAACCTAAGCAGGTGTTGGCGATACTGACCTCATACTTTGTTCAAAAACACCTAATGTGCCTGGTAGATTTAAAAATAATGGTGTAATTCAAATCTTGGTTTCATAAAGAACACAAAATATCACTTGTCTCATCACTTGTATTCAATTTTAACTCAAGTACATTGAGGTACCAACCTCACTTACTGTAGCCAGATCATTCTAACAGCAAGCATACAAAATATGTATTAAAATGGTGTTGAAAACAAAGAAAATGTTTGAAGTAATTACTACAGAAATAAATGCTTGTTTAATTATTATGAACTACTATAAAATTAAAGCTGAAATAGCTCCATGCGTGACTTTTACAATTTGCCATATTGTATATCTGAGTGAGTGACTCATAGACATATATGTGTTGCTATATACAATATAATCTGTAATAATAGATTATGTTATGCTGCATTTAGGTGTTATGTTCTTACTCATTACACACTTACCAGATGGAAGGAACAGTTGTTCCTATCAACCCTGTCTCATTTAGGCAAAATCTCAATAATTTAGCTTTCTAACGTGACATAATCTCAAATGACTGAAGTATGAAAACATCCATGTTAGGAGTGAGTTTGTCTGTGGTTGTTTTACTCTGTGTTACCTACTGATCTGTCCAAGGTGTACCGCACATTATCCCAAAATGTCCACGTTGATATTTTTCTTAGACAGCTGTGGATTCTTTGCTGCTCTTGTTTGAAAGTCTTCACCACTCTTTGCTTTCAGATGCACTCAATCACCTGTTGACAATTTTCCTAGATTTATACTAGTGGCTCACTCCTCAGAACAAGTCTGTCCCGGTCCTTCGTGGACAATGCTTTCAGCAGCAATATTTTTTAGCAGTAGCTTCCTACACTTGCCATTTTTCTGCAAAGAAATAATAGGTGCTCATGGTTTTTCCACAACAAAAATGTGATATCTTCCCAAGTATTTCTGTCTAGTTTCTAATGTAAATATCTTAGTACACTTGAAATAGGACAAAACTAACTTACGGTTAACTTTTCAGCAAGAAATATCAGCTTGTTTCAAGTCAACAATTCTCTAATATTGATGAAAAAGAACAAGTTACACTGGTAGCTTATTTCACTTATAACATAGGGAAAATGTCTTGTTGTGTAAGAGAAAAATCTGCCAGTGTAATTCATACTTTTTTTAAAATCCATTGTGTACCTAAAACAAGATCCTATTTCTTGTTGAAAAGTCACTTAAAAGTTAGTTTTGTCTTATTTCAAGTTTACTATTTCCACTAGAAACTAGACCAAAAATACTTGGGAAGATTTTGTGTTTTTGCAGTGTCCAAGAAAGCCATTGCAAATGAAACAACCTTTTCTGCATACGTCACATGCTTTTGTTCATAGTAAGTATATATTTAACATCAATTATCAAACCACTGCATCCATTCTTTGTGTTTTGCTGTGGCACTTATTTCCTAAGAGACCAGTCGAATTATGAAGTATTAGTACGGGCAATTGATAAGCATCTGAGTACATCTTTAACGTTATCAGCTGTTTATGTGGATTACATGTTGTCATTGACTGAGTGTCCTGTCTGTCCCAGATGATGTCCTCTTGGCTAGGGGCTAGTGTGTCTGCCTCACCCAAATGCTCTACAATGTTTACCAGTCGCTCTTCTTCACCTTTGACAAGATCTTCCTCCACAGGTAGAAACTCTTGTGTAAACCTGTTATTGCTGATAATCACTTTTTACAACTACATAACTAATCTCTCCAGCGCCAGTTGTAGTTATACTCCACTGCTGACCAAACTCAGTTATCAAAAAGCCTCTCCTTGTTTGATGCAATCAGTGTTCTGTAACCCAGTTCTCCAGCTAAAGATTACATTCTGTCTTTTAATTGACTTTGCAGTGAGCCATTCCTCTGCTTCCAGAAGACTTCTGTCCAGGAGCTTGGTGAGGACTAACATTTTCTCTTTTCAGTGTTGGTGAACATGAATTATGGGAGTATTGTACAATAAAAACTTACAATGTGATTCTGATGAGGGATCAGCACACAGTCATGAGAGCATTACGCTTCTATTTCTTGCACCTTTGCCCTTCCAGTTTATGGTGCATTTTATTATTTTTTAGAGATGTTACAGCTCATCCTCCTTCTGGGTGATATTGTCCTGATGGAGCCATGACTTACACAAATTAACCCAGATATTTTGTCTTGCTGACCCAAACATAATAAAAAATTAGTTTGCCTAGTTGAACTAATGTGCCAATACTGTGGCACATTTTTATTATTATGATCTTTTTTGTAACGTGCAACCTTTCGGATTTAGGTAGTGTAGTCAAAAGATGTATTCCTATATCCACACAAGAACTTACTTGGAAAACCACCCAAACAAAAACTAAATAAAATGCATATCATACTAAACTAATGCTGTGTAGTTCTTGTGTTTCACACCAGCCAATGCAGAACTGTTACAACTGTAGTTCCAACAGAACTTTGACCACAGCTGCACTGTTTCTTGCTTTTTTTTTATTGCCGCCCATTCTTCAGAGAGATGAAATGCTTGCAGAGCTGTGGAATCATGATCATTACGCTCCAAAAGTTGGAATATGTGTTCCTGGAGCTGCTTATGTTTCTTTACACTTAGCAGCTCTCTGACTCCTGCTCTGGTCCACTGCAGTAGATGATTGTCATAATCTTGGGTTGCTTAGTTAGGTTTTGTTTTTGTTTCTGTGTTTCTTAGGTTATCTTTTATTTAGACCAGCTATGTTTTTGTTTTACTTTGGTTCAGTTCTTAGTTATTTTAGTTTCATCATTGTTCTGTGTTGTTATTTTCTATTAGATTAGTCTTGTTTCAGTTTTACTTTAGTTCAGTCCTTCTTAGTGTTTCTAGTTATGTTTATTCTAGTTAAACGTAACTAGAATAAACAGTTAATTATTCCTTGTGTCTATTATTTCTTAGTGTTAGATTTATTTTCTTGTGTTTCACTCTCTTTCTCCTCAGTCTGCCTTTCTTCTCTCTCCCTCCTGCAATCAGTTTGCCAATCTGCTTGGTCCTTTGTTTTAGCATTCAGCCTTCCAGTACTTAAGCTCCTTGCTGGGTCCTTCCATTACTTCCCCCGTTCTGATCCCACTTGTATCTCATCGGGGTTTCCGGTTTGTGATCCATTAGATTACATTTTGCATTGGACTCTGACTTTCTGTGGGATTTTTGTAAGTTGTTGTTCATCATATTCTCATTAAATACTTTTTCATTATCAATTCCACTTCTCTTCATTCTGAATTTGTGTCCTCAACCAGCCACCACCAAACATGACAGAGATGCTGTTTGAGGATTGTCCAAGGCCTTCGTTCATGCAGTGATGTAAATCTATCTGCAATTAATTGTAAAACGGGGAGGAACTGCACAGGATCTGCAAATGAGAACAAATCTGGCTGGGGTTGACCAGGGAAGAACCCATTAAAGCCTCGCCTGCAGAATTAGTGCTGGCCCCTTAGTAGCAGTTTGAAGGATCTTTTTAAGCAACTGTGGAACTTAGAAGATCTGGAAAGAAGTTGCTATTTAGTTTTTTAGGTGGTGGAAAATTAGACTCAGCTTTTGCTTAATACATCTCCAGACCAGACACTTGTTCTGTAATTACATGAGGGGGAAAGGAAGAGATTCTGCTTAAACAGCTGATGACCTCATGACAGTACCCACACTTCAGTGCCTTTGTGAGCCATCCTCCTTTCTGACAAAGAATCCTGAATTTGCTGGGAAAGCGGAGGTTTGATTGATTCCATGGACTTAAACTTGGACTTGTTGTAGACTGGTTAAGAGTCCTCATTTTGACAGCTATCTTTATTGATGCTATATTTTTAAGTTAAATTAAATTTTTTTCATGCTATAATTTTTTGTTCTTGCTTCATCAGGTCAGAGAAAAATCTGAGTTTGATTCCAGGTATTTGAGAGCGCATGAGTCTGTTGACCCTGTGCCCTTACCACTGCATCTGTCCTACAGAGAACTGCCCCACCACAGCAGGTTTGTCTTTAAGTTACAATTACAGCTCAAAAATTTGAATATTGGAAAAAAGCTTAGTATTTTTTGTCACTTGTTTCAAAAAGTAAAACTTGTATTATGTGGACTCATTACACAGTGTAATATTTCAAGCCTTTATTTTTTTTTGTGATTTTCATTTTTATGGCTTAAAAATGATAACCCAAAACTCATTGTCACAGAAAACTAGAATATTACATGAAATCAACAAAAAATGAGCATGTACATGAGATTGATTGACCGTGCTAAGACACTCCTCCTGACTCTGATTGGCTGGAAGAGGAGAATTTCTGCAGATGACAATAGAACCACTGGAAGGACCCTGAGGAGCATTTTTTCCACAGATTTCTGTCATATTATGCTGCCAGGACATAGTGACAGTTTTAACAAATATGTAAAAGAAATTATAATAGTTACAGCAGCATCAATGGGCAATTGGAAGATTAGTGTAGGCCAAAACATGGAATTTAAAGATCATTTTGATAGATTTTAAGTAGTAGTCATATTTTCTGATACAGTGATTTATGGGTTTTTATTATTTGTAAGAAATATAGGCTTAAAATGTTTCACTCTGTGTGAGGAATCTAAATAAAAAGAGTTTAATTTTTTCTTTTCAAAATATTCAGATTTTCTGAGCTGTATGTATATTCTGGTTCTTAAAGTGTAACAAACTCCCTGTGAAACTACCCCAAGCAAATTTTGAAAAATGCCAGCAAAGTAAGCAGAACCAAGAAGCAAGTGACAACTCTAGTGACTTTTTTCTGTATTGCGAAAGACTTTTGTGGTAACAACTCTCTGCTGTTTCCCAATGAGCAGTGAGAGCTGTGGTGAGCACCTCCTGCTTCCTAAGCACTGCAGTCAGTGTGCTAGTCGTCCGTCTGCATATAGTCAGAGAAGAGGAGATCCATTCCACTCTATGTCCACATTGCAAATAAATCACACATTTGTAAAGCTGAGTAACGCTATCATCAACACATCCGGGTTGCTATTCCAATTCTTGACTCACCACCAGGTGGAGCTGAGTGATGAAAAGCGGTACCATTTTTTTAAAAAAAAGATCTTACACAAAAATGTCAAAATTTACACATAAACATAAAAATTGAACCCTAAATACCTATTTAGAAAGTTTAACGAAAAAGGTTTGGGGGTTACTTACACTTTAAAGTATGTGGGATTATATAACCACCGTTAAATTTATTGCTCTTCTGTGTTCAGTTCTCACAGATCATGGGAAGAACTCCATGAGCGCGTTCGAGGTCTCCTAACGACACCGAAAGCTGTACGGCGACTTGCCTGTGTAAGTAGTGATATGTGATCTCAGGTGTTATTTGAAGCCAAGAAGTAGTCAGTTCAGTCTTAAGGATCTGCTTGTACTCAGTTGGCTTCTTCTTATGTGTTATATCTAAAAATCAACTATTTTATATTAAGGGATGTAATAGTTACAGGAGCCCACTCAGGATCACAGAGGGATGATATCAGAGATTAAGGAAAATGTTTCTCATTTTCCAGGGAACCACAGTGTCTGAAGCAGATGATGTTTTAGCCCAGAGGTTCATTTCTGCAGGTCCACCCTGGTACCTGCTCTGAGTCTGGAGAGCTCAGATGGTGCTGATCGATCACTGTGAGTTTTATTACCTATGCTTCAAAATAAATATCAGAACATTAATGATGTGGTTCTAGTTAGGCAATATTTGTATAATGAAACAAATTGTAATCATAAATTGTCTTTAAAAATATGGGAGTTAGGACTAGATTTTATTCTCTCTCAAAAATAATTTTGCCCTGGTAAGATGACCTTCAACATTATGTGCCAAATAAAGATCTAAAACATTTAAGAATAGTATTTGCAGATACAGTCATAGCCCAGTTCTTCATTGAAGTCAACAAAATTAATGTCAGTTTTTCCCAACTGTAGATTTTGCATGACAGCCTTAATATTCTGCTCCAACACTGAGCTAACTATAATAAGAGAAAGCTACTAGTTCTGAGCAACAAGACTATCTGTTGCTCAAGATAGTCTTGATAGTCTGTAGCTGACCAATCTTATAGGACTAGTCAGATAATCTAAAGCAAAAGAGGGGTGAGGAGCATGTTATAAAAAGTTCTATTACATTCCATTTTTTGATTATAATAAACATTGTTATAAAATTTTTTGATAATACATAAAAATGCCAATATCATAATGTACTATATACTTACTTCACAATGAAGGGTTAAACATTGTAGGCCTATGAAGGCTGAAGATCAGTCATCTTAAAAAGTTTGCACAGAATAAAGAAAATACAAATAGGCAAAGTCTTTTTTGGTCTGATGATGAAGCACATGCAGGCCTTGCACATGAGCTTCTGCTGACAATTCATCTTGAGCTTTCTGCAGGCGTCAAAGGTGGTTGGCAGGATCGTCTCCATATGTCTTCTTTTTTCAGATTCAGTTAAACACAAAGTTGGAGTGAAGTTTTTATTACCCACTCTCTTTGCGGTTGACGTCTGGATGGAGATCCTCTAATGGTTCTGGAACTCATCTGCAGTGGCTTGGGTGGATCCAGCTGGCTCTTTCAAGGATTCAATGATTGACTGTCATACCAGCTTTGATTGTTTGTGGTACAAAATTTGGACTCAAGTCCTAGATTAAGAAATCTAATAAATAAAGTGATATATTTTATATGTGTGTGTTTGTGTAAATAATTTAAAAAGTGAGGTGAAGCTGAATTAATTGCATATTCCTCCTCCTGCATCAAGCTGTGTAGGTCCAGGGTGGTGGAAAGGCTGCTCCCCACAGTCCTCTGTGCAGCCTTAACCACCCTCTGCAGAGCCGTCCTCTTGGCAGCAGTGCAGCTGCTGCGCCTCACAGTGGTGCAGGTGCAGATAAAGGTCTCCACCACACAGCGATAGAAGCTCCTCAGGACTGAGTTTCCAAGTCCAGCTTTCTGCAGCTTCCTTAGGAAGTAGGTGGCTTCCTTCCTTAGGTGGGCCTTCCTGACCAGACATAAGATGTTGAGGTGCCAACATCTCATGGACCACCTCCACAGCTGCTCCTCCAATGTACAGGGGCTGAAGAGTATCCTTGTTCCTTCTGAAATCCACCACCATCTCTTTGGTCTTCTTCTCATTGATACAGAAGTTATTTTCTCTGTACTGCACCAGGTGTTCCACCTCCTCTCTGTATTAGGACTCATCACTGTTTGTGAGGCATCCCTTTACTGATGTGTCATCTGCAAACTTCACTATGTGATAGCTGGGGTGTTGGGCTGAGAGTGAGGAGGAGGAGTAGGCTCTACAATGCTGAGAGTGATGGAGGAGGAGACGGTGTTGTGGATCCTGACAGCCTGAGGTCTGTTGGTCAGGAAATTCAACACGCTCTCAACTACAAGTCATTAAGACGAGTCGAATGGTACCATGAAAAGATCACTGGGATTGGATTGGAACATTGCGACTTCAAGGTTAACAGATTTGTCATGATTTTACTTTGACGTTCTAGTTGTTGCCTGTCTTTTGATCTTTTTCCAGGATAGATGACTACTTTCTCCTTGATAAACTCTTTAATCTCTGCAGATGTTTACATGCATTATAAATTACATATATATTTTATCATTTATGGTTTTGATAGATAGAAACATGGAAATAATGTTTCATTTTGAAATAAAGTTATCTTTACGTGAATTCTGTGCCCAGAGGCAGTATTATGGGCTTAGTTTCATCATCTATCAAGCTGACATTGTGGAGTCCTCAGGTAAATCAACCACAGGCCATTAAAAGCAAATTGGGTCTGTGGCAGTGACACTTAATGTGAGCTACTGCAGAATATTACAAAAATAGCTGATAGTTCTAACAGTGAAGCAGTAAACATTAGCTGTATGAGCAACATTAGGATTTGTTGGGGAGCAGTTCTGCCTCCTCCTTTCTGCTTAGTTGGATCAACACTGTTTATAAAGAAAGAATAAGCCTTGATGTTGTCCAAGAGTAACCCTAAAATGATATTGTTGGCCCATCCGCTTTGCAGTGGATGTCAATTGTGTGCAGAAAATGTAAAAGTCCTCACATATTTGCCACATCTTTATTATATATCCACATGAAAAGACTCACAGAAAGCAGCTCCTGCCTGATAATTGTCCATATCTGTTAGTTCAGCATGCTTCATCGTGGATGTTGCATTTGCTTGCAAGAACTGAAAGACATTTGTCCATATGCAGGCCCTGGTCTGAGCAGTGTAACCCTTTCTTTGCCTTTAAGAAGCCCATTCATTTCTCTAAACTGACAGAGCTCTCAGCAATTATGGTTGTGGTTATTTTGCAGAATTTCACTGCAAGATGAATAAGTGATTTCCCAGCCATTATCATGTTACCACTGGTTCAAGAAAACCATCTGCGTTAAAACGCTGACAATATCATACAAGAGGGACTGAAAGGCTGTGAATAAAAATATGTCTGTGTGGATATTACTACAACTGCAATTATCTCTAAAGGTTGATCCATTTAAAAAAATGCTTTATTTTCTATATTGTAATGGAACATCAAAAGTTTCTGAAAACCAGGATAAAATATGTTGTTTTAAGTGGTGATGGTCATCTGCAAAAAAAATAACACGGATTTTAGGTTAAGCTGGCACCTTAACTAAGTTTCATTTAAATAATATTTGAGCAGAAATAATAAAAACTGATACTGAATGATAAGTAATGTTTGTAGTTATAACATTCAACCTGTTGTATTCTACTTATTTTTTGGTATTGCAGCAAAATGACTACTGTTTCAACACTTAACATGTGCTTAGCAGGTGAATTAAATATCACTAGATGTTAAATGTAATGAGACATTTTTGGGGGGGTTGGTCCTTATGAACAGATGATACTTAACTAGCGGTTAACAGCTCTTTAAACTCACTCATTATGGACAAAAAACAGCAAAGTTTGGCTCATACCAGTTTGGGTGATAGTTTTTGGTGACTAAATGGGATGTTAAATTAGTGTATTATTTAAAACCAACTTTTTGAGCTTTGCATAATGTAATTCCCTCATCAAAAACATACATGGGGTGCTGCCTTGGTTCTTTCATTTAAAGTGACATGTTGTTTAAAAAGACTGTTATTTCTAATACTGACCAAATGTATGTGAACATTTGGAGGAAAGTTACAGAAAAAGAACATTCTAAAAAAGATATTCTCACCAAGTTTTCTGGCATTAAGAATAGAAATTATTTTTGTAATTCTGACTAAATTAAACAAGAACTTATTGGTCTGATTTAACTTCAGACAATGAGGAAAATAATGTTCGTGTTTTTATTCAGTGTAAATATCTGGTTTCAGTTCTAAACCTACATTTCATTTAGTGACAGGAAGAGAGATTATGAAATGCACTTTGGAGAGTTTTGTATGCAGGTGGTGCAGTCAGTCAGCTATTCTTCTGACTGACTGCACCACCCCTGACTGACTGCTGCTACTCCAGCTGTGCAGCAATATTCATTTTTCTATAGTGTCATCTTATCTTCAGTAGAGTGGCTGCAGTGAGTCACAGCCTCAATCAGTGAATCAGTCTGTCACAATGACAGACTTCCTCCCATGTAGAGCTATAAGTTCAGCAGTTTATTTTAATGGTTTACTTTTTTAGACTATTAAAGACATAAAACTGTCTTTATTGACATAACTTTTATAAATTAAAAATTTTTTTTAAAATCATCAATGCATAATGAAGGCCAAACAAACAAAACAGGCTCTGATGTCTGGCAGCAACAAACACACCAATGGGGAGGCGACATTTATGTATTCTCACACATGAAAACAATTTTTATATTTTTTCTTATTTGGCAATACATCAATAATAGATGTTTTGGATAAAAGAGGAATTTCACAGTGTTCATTAATATCAGCTGTCAATATGCATCAACCAGTCTTTAAAAGGTTCTCACTGACATTTAGTCTGCAGCCACAGATAAGTAATCATAGCATATTGCTTCATGCAGCTTGGCAAAATAAAAACTTGTCATACATTTGGCACAGTTTAAATATACATAAAGGTACACAATATTACTAGAGGTGTGCAGATCGATCGGTCACCAATCATAATTGTCTGATTTACGTGAAAAAGTGTGTGATCGGTGATTGCAGATCACTGTCTCTTGTTGCCGATCATCAAAACCGATCATATTTATCTGATTTCACAGCCTGCCTCACAATCGCAGTGTGAACGTGAAACAGTGCAAGCGCGTGGCAACAGATTCTGTCGAGTGGAGCATAATGCACTGAGAGTGAATGGAGACGTTTGCGTTACCTCGGGGCTGAAGCACGTCAAAATGTATCAACACAATAAATCTAATGACATTTAAAAAACAAACACTTGATGGAGTTTGGCTACACTGCACAAAAAAAAAAAAAAAAAAAGACATCCGGAGCGGCCAGACAGCAGGTAATTAGCATCACGGTCAGAAAGCTAAACAAATAACTCGAAAAATAATTCAAGTCTTTGAGCTGGTGGTGTAAGACGCTGCGATCTGCTCTCACTCTTGGACTGCCACTATGCACCAAAAGTCTGCTTAAAGCTGCAGCATGTAACTTTTAAAAACAGGTTTTAGATATGTATTAAAATATGTCTATTGTGTCTAAATTAGGTGATTTTTATTGCCAGATATTTTTTCCATTTTGCCAGATAATATAGTATAATTTATACCTAAAGCAAAAAATTAACAGCCATTCTAGGCAATCGGCAGTGATCAGTGATCGGCAGCAAAAAACCTGATCTGAGCATCCCTAACTATTACACAAGCAGTGCATTATGGGATATTTAGAGTCTTCTTGCCTAGTCAAAGAGTAAACAATGCATTTTTTTTTTATTACAGACTCACAAACACCACATCCCTCCTTAAGGGATATATCATCAGGAGGACATATTGACAAAGTGCTCTTTGCAAGAAGCTTTTCAGTCTTATCTAACGAAATGTGGCTTTTCAAAATCTTGGCACAGCTTTAGATTAATAAGGAAGCACTTGAATCTAGTGGTTATCAATATTTAAAATGGCAGGTGATCATGTTTATCTAAGCTTAACGAAGGCCGCTGTTGCTGATGCTTGAACTCGGATGGGCTGGTTGCATCCTTCCTGTATGTGTGGCATTTCTCTCCTGTGATCCACCTGGAAGCTAAAACTGGGAGGTTTCTGTGAAGGAAATTGCATCTGTCTTATCGACAGTGAAGCCTCCATTGACGTAGGATTTTTTCTCACATTCCTCGTCGTCTAGAGTTGTTTCCAGGGCGAACGGGTTAGCAACATCCACGTCTGAAATCAGATCCATCCTCTCCAACTCCCTCTTGGATAGTTTCTGAACTATCCCGGCTCCATAAGCATCGCCCAGAACATTGATCATTGTACGGAAGCGGTCCCTGAAACACACCAGATCCAGTTAGTCTCCAGGTATTTTTGGTTTTACATGCTTGCTTATGAATTCTCTTTTTTTCCTCAATAAAGTGATTTCAAACAAGGTACATAGCCTATAGGAACAAAATAAAATGTGGACAGTTCAGAATGCGGTATAAACATAAATATAAAATTTAAGGACATAATAGAAGATATAAATGATAACATCAAAATTAAATTGGTTCTTGAGGTTTGTAGTCTTTCAGGGAAAATCTGACTGAAAGTTAGTGTTTTAGCACTATAGCTTCCACTAATCACTATATTGGTGTAATGTTTTTGTGTTAGAACAAATATTTATGATTAGTGCTTTAGGTTTAGCACAATTAATTTTTTAGTTAGTGGTTCCCACCATAGTATTCAGTTCTTCAGCTCTGCAGAGACCTGGAAATAAGACTTCCATTTGATTCAGGAAGCCAGCTCTCAGGTCTCATAAGCATTAAGGAGAAGTAGTTGGAATGTCCTACGTACTTGGACTACTCCGCCTTGTGAACTTTGAGTATGAAATGTGTTGCTGCTAATTTTGGTTAGAATTCTCTTTCATAAGTGACCAGTGTTCACAACAGGGCAAACCTAGTTATGAACATGGACACGTGACAATATCAGTTATCAGGTTGTGGCCTGTACTGTCACTGACTTGCTGTGACTTGTATGTTCTATCATAGATGAATGAGTCTCTCAGACACATTACAGTAGGTTCTTTAACAATTGTCCTCCCTGGTTACACAAGACCCATTAGGTTTACAGTTCTGTTGTGAGCCTTCACTTCTTTCAGTTTCAGTTTGTTTTTGTTCACAAAAACAAACTGAAACTTTTGTTTTCACGGGACAAAAAGTGAGTTACTTTTTGTCCAGTGAGGGTCCTCAAAAAGACCTTTGGCAGAAACATCAAACACAACTTTCTCAAGATGTTAAAATATTAAGATTGCACATTCTAGAACTTTATTTGTGCTTGTGTCTGTTCATGTTCTGTCCTAGCTATTTACGGACTGATTTCTTACACCAGTCTGATGCAGATCCCAAAGAATGCCTTGTTTGTTGCAGGATTAACAGAACACAATAAAGTGGAAATAAATTGAATTGATTTAATAGTATGGGATGACAACAACAACAAAAACTTACAGAAGCCAGTCCACAGCAACTATCAGTGTAACATCACTGGCAGGTAGTCCGACAGCCGTTAAGACTATCACCATGGTGACAAGCCCAGCATTGGGGACTCCTGCTGCTCCAATACTGGCAACTGTTGCTGTTATGCTAAAAGAAGAGAAATAAACCACATCTTGCATTAACACCTGAAAACACTGTGACAGCTTATCATCAGGAGTGTTCCTATAAATCAACTCCAATTTTCTTAGTTTTGGGAGATCGTAATCAGCCGATACTTACATGTGAATTCAATCTTTTCCACACATCTTGTCTTCCTCCACAAAGGACTGAAAAACAGCCACTGTCCAGTTCTGCTCTGCTGTGAGAGAGGCTGACTGACAGACCCGCCCACAAGTTAACAGCCTGGCCAACTTAGTGATCGATGGTCGGCCAGAAAACTGCAATCGGTGCACCTCTACCTATCTGTTCCCAATCCAACATCCAAGCTCTAGAATTCTTTGGCCCAAATGATTTCTGGAGTTGTTTTCCCTTTTATGATTTTTTTTTCAAATGCATACTATACTCAACAATCACCTAAACTAAAAACAAATGACCGACCTGATAGTGACAATCTGGCCCACATCCAGAGGGTAGTCATTAAGCTGGGCGATGAAGATGGCAGCCACTGCCTCATAGAGTGCTGTGCCGTCCATGTTAATGGTGGCACCCACTGGGAGCACGAAGCGAGTTATCCTCTTGTCGATGCGGTTGTTCTCCTCAGCACAGCGGAAGGTGACAGGAAGGGTAGCAGAGCTGAAACACATTGTGAGGAATTGACCTCCTGTGTAGATGGGCAGATAGGATTTTAATAAGTGAAATGCAAAAGAAAAAAGGTTTACTGACCTGGAAGAAATCATAAGGGCTGTAACCAAGGCCTGAGCCATTCCTAGGGTGAATGTGTAGGGATTCTTCCTCACAATGATGAAGAAAATGAGAGGCAGACAGATGGTGGCGTGGATAGCTAATCTGTAGAACAAGGCAGATGACTGTCTTAAGTTATCCCTCATCTTATTTACATTAAGTTGATGCAGTCTTACTTCCTCTTGATGTTTTAGAATGGAATTAAGTAATATAGCTCTAGGTTCCTGAGGCCTTTTAAATTTTCCCAAAAATATCTTTGCTGAAGTTTGCTTTAGGTTTAATGATCCAACACCACTTTTTAGTTTGCTATATATTTTTAGAATACATAAATACATGTCAAGTCTCTGTAGTTACTCTGGCTTCCTATCACTAGTCAAAAACATGACTACTAGATAAAGTGATCTCTAAAATTGCCCTTAGGTGTGAGTGCGTGTGTGTAGCTGAGTTAATTTTATTTATTTATTTATTTGTTCTTTATTTTTCTTATGAACCTCCTCAAAACACCTTTTTGTTGAATTAACATGTCTGTTACTGCGACAGGCTATTTCTGTTTTATACTGATTTTATTTTT